>PVLA01000400.1:0-173299 GCA_004027455.1 Hydrochoerus hydrochaeris | reverse complement strand
CCTTCTTTTTTTTGAAGGTAGAAAAATACAGCAGAACAAGACAGAACAAACCCATGCGACCGCACTGCAATAAAACTACCACAGAACCTCAGAGCAGGTCACCAGGACCCAAGCAATGGGCTCAGTAGTACACCCCATCCCGTTCACACTAGCTGTTCTTTCAATCAAATAGAGGAAAATGGAAGGAAATATCGAACTTTTAAAAACAGAATACTGAACAAAGCAGCACCATCAATCAAAACTGAGCAAAACAGTGATAAAAAATATTTGCCTTCAAAGAGATGGTAGAAGGAAATCCCCCTTACTTGCCACGCTGTATACATTCAACCTCCAAAAAGATACTCAAACCGCCGGTGCCTACTTGCTAACGGGTGGGGGGGGGGGGGTTGGATGTAACAATGTCTGATACTTAGCTACTTACAGGCCAGCCAGCAGGCCGCCTTATCTCCCAGCACCCAAAGTTCCAACATGATGCAGAGCTTAGGAGTTGCTGATAGTTCTCGCCCTCGTGTGCCAGTGGTTGGCCAGGCCACCAGCTGCTCACCAGGGCGGCGAGTAGGCCGCCTGTTCTCCAGAGCCCATGATGCAGAGTTCAGGTATCGCTGATGTAATGTGATTTTTGATGCTTGTTTTTCATTTGTAGAATGACTAACTCAAGCCAATTAACATATTCACCACCTTGCATAACAATCATTTTTTGTGGTGGGAACATTTAAAATCTAACCTTTAAGCAACTTTGAAGTATTTAATGCATTGTCATTAATTCAAAGTCACTATCGTGTGCCACAGACCATTAAAGATATTCCTCTTGTCTAACTGCAACTTCGTATCTTTGATCATTACCTCCCCTTTTGTCATCCACCTCTCTCCCTAACCTCTGGTAACTACTATCCTACTCTTTATTTCTATAATTTTGACATTTTTGGATGTCATATATAAGTGTAACCATGCAATCTGTATATGAGATCCCACTTAGCATAATGGCTTCCAGGTTCATTCACACAGTAATAAATGACAAACTTTTCTTCTTTTTTAATGCTTAACAGTGTTTCTGCATGTGGTGTGTGTGTGTGTGTGTGTGTGTGTGTGTGTGTGTGTGTGTATACATGTCTGGTACATATCTTTGTATATTTTTTTTGTATATTTATCTGCTGATGAACAGTCACATTGAGTTTGTATCTAGGCTATTACTAACAAGCTGCAGTAAACAGGAGAGTGTGGTGGTCTCTTGGACAAATTGATTTCAGGTCCTTTCAACCATACCCAATGTGTAAATGCTGAATCATAACATTTTAGTTTTTTGAGGACCTGTACTGCTTTCCATAATGGCTGCACTAGCCTATACTCTCATGAACAGTACACAAAAGTTTCAATTTCTCTGCATAGGTTTTAATTTAAATCTACAGTTCATTTTGTGTATAATGTAAAATAAGGATCTACTTTCATTTTTCTGCATCTGGCTATTCATTTTCCCCCATATAACTTATTAAAAAGACTGTCCTTTCTCCATTGTGTGTTCTTAATAACTTTGTCAAAGGTCAATTGACTGTAAAAACATGAGTTTATTTCTGAACTCTCAATACTTTTGCACTGATTTATGTGTTTGCTTTACACTAATACTATGTTTTAATAGCTATAGTTTTGTAATAGATTCTGAAGTTAGGTTGTGCAATGTCTCTTTATTCTTTGTTCTTTATACTTCACATTACTTTGGTTCTCTGAGGTCTTTTGAGGCTCCATATGAATTGTGGTACTGTTTTCTATTTATTTGACAAATAACAGTATTTTGGACAAGAAGTACATTGAAACCATAGGTGCCTTTCAGACATATGGATATTTCCTCAAATTTAATTTTTTAATTGACAAACAAGTTACATCATTTTGTTTATTTGTGTCATCTTTATAAGGAGGTTTAAAATAGGAAAAATGTCTACTAATAGGTTCTGAATTTATGTCTATTGTCTAAGTAGAATGGATTATTCCAAAGAACATTAGCAAGGAACATTCTATACAGCAGAAAATAGCTCAACATTTTTGCAAACTACAAATCAATGTAAAGATTTGAGGCACTAAAACGTCCCTGAGATGTCAGGTACAAAGTGAACCTATATTTTCTTTTTATCAGGCCAAAAATCTTGGCCTTATGCTACAGCTCCCTCTTTGGCATTTTAAAATTAAATTCAAGACCTCGACTTCTCTAATATTCAAGCTGTTTTAACCATTTATTTAACTGACTCTTGTATAACAATTTAACTCTTCAAAATATAAAATAGTATTTTTATTTTTAAAGAGAATCATAGAAGAATGTTTTCATGCTGTACAAATTTTAGATTCAAAAATAAAACAGCTACAGACCTAACTGATGTTTTCTCATCTACTGTACTAGTCAAGCAAATCATTATAACATCCCATTTGATAGTCTGCCCAGAAAATGTGGTAGCCCCACTGAATTATAAGCAATGTGAGACTCATAAAGGGAAATTAAATATATTATGCTTTCCCTAATAACAGATAAGGTGCATTACAATTGTGGGCATAGTAAATTAATGTTATACACACTGAATCAGCCAAATAGGCAATTTATTTGGCAATTTTAAAAGATTTTATTGAAAGTTATGTGTTTGGGCAAGCCACAGCCACCCTCGAAAATCATGAGGCAAATATTTGTGTACATGTTTAGTACTTATATATATTTTTAAAAACAAACTAACAGTCATTAGTGGTTATTAGCACATGTTTACAGGGAAGGAAATAGTTTTCTCACTGCCTATACCCTGCTCTCACAGTTCTCTGTCAACTGAACCTAACAATTAATATATATACACACACATATATATATATGTGTGTGTGTGTATATATGTATATATATATTTCAGAGGTATGAACATATGCACACATTATTCTCTAAGAATCATGATAAATGGAGTATACCAATGGGAGGAAGACAAGTTGAGAAAGTTTAAAAATAACTGAGTTAAAGACAAAAACTTGTACTAAATTCCAAAGCAATTTGAAAAGTATTAAACTAATAAAAACTTGTAAGTAAAGTTTTATATTAATTAATTTGTACTCAATTCCTACTCAATGTAATGTCATTAGAATTACTGTTTCATATTTTAACTTAATAGAAGGTATTTTTATTCTTTTTTGTTCTTAATTCTATTTACGGCCCCAGACCTTGAATAGATAAGTTGACTAACTTTCAAAAATGTTGACCCTTTGATGCAAATCATATCATAGGTCCCTTAACATAATCAGCAATGCAAAGCAAAACATAATGAGATAAACTGTGGATTAGATGGTACACTTTTACTACTGCACAAAATATATTTAAAGAAATGGAAACGTGAATAAAGGAGAAGTAGAAGTGCTACTTATTTTATAGATTATATATAAATATATTTATATATATAACGTAATGCATATACATTCATATATAGCACATGAATATGTGTGAACATATACATGATACATGTAATTAATGTATTGATTCAGAAAAAGTTCACATTGTACTTTGCTCATAGAATTTGAAAAAATGTGAAATTGATCAGCATTTCAACACTGGAAGCTCAGCATAGTAAAGCAGTAGAAAGAGGCAGTAGCAGGACTCTACAGTACGGGAGGGGAGTGGCAAAGAAGGCAGTTTACAGCTCAGAGGGACCTAAATGTCAGCTTCACACAAGACTTGCCTGGCTCAGGCAATACTATTTGCTTTCTGTCTATTATCCTGGAAGGCAAATATATTTTTCTGTCTCAGGATTTCTTCCTTCTCACTCACAACTTGACAGTATCAAGTTCCCTTTCTTCTTTCACCAAATTGCCAAGCAAAAAGGAACTCTCAGTTTGTCACAAGAGTCAGGATCAGAACCTGTTCCCCCCTGTCCGTCCCTCTGTGATATGCTGAAGCTGGCCCTTACAGGCCAGGTTATACACCTCTCTTCGCAACTTTGTGCTCCATGGTGTCATTTTGGCAGCTTCAAATCAGACAAAGTAGGACTGTGATTTACACCAAGAAAATTAGCAAATGCTGCAAATCAAGGTTTTTGTTTTGTCAAACATTTATCAGTGCACTCCAACCCAAATCTAGTCAAAAATCCTGTGGCTTAGCCTACTAGCTCACAAAGTTTTAAAATTATGGAGGATTGTTTTATTTTCAGCTTTGCAATAACTCCTTAACATTGCTTTCACAAAAGGTGCTATGAAGTTAATCATTAGATCCTCCAACTGTCATAATTTACTAATAAAAGTTATGGTGTTACATTCCAATTTTTATTTTTATTTATTTATTTACATTAGAATTTTTAATAAAAAACCTTGGGAATTGATATTTAAGGAAACCAACCAATTAACCCACCAACAATCCAAGCCACTCACCATGCCAATAATTTGCCACTCCCTGTGCAGATGACTTATTATCTTGCCCACACAGCACTCAGAAAGGACAGCAAGTCTGTTCTTTCTCAGGGAGATAGTTTTCTTTCCCCTCCTCTTCTCCTAGTCTGTGAAATATTGCTGCAAAATCAGCTCAATCTTTAGACATTCAACAGGAGTCTGGAAACAAGCAGGAGGCAAATACATACTATCCTGCAAAGTGAAGAATTCATAGTTGCAGCTACCAAGTAGCCAGTTTTTTCTTTTCTATGTCACTGTCACCAATTACTGTCAAACAAAAAAAGCAAGATGAAATCATAACTTTTCCCCCATTCTGACTACTATCATATCTCTCAGTCATATTCATCTTGATAGAGTAACTTCTGGTTTTCAGAACACTTGCCACCATTGTCTTTTATTAATATATAGCCAAGATTTCCTGCATCTCTAATCACATGTCTATAATACTTGCCTTCAGGCATTCACTCTTAATTTTTTATTTGCCAAATGATCTGAAACTAGAGCTACACAGGTTCTTATTTTTGAACTGTTATCTCACACTAGCCTCCATGCCATGCTTCCATGATGTTCATCCAACTTACTGAGTCAAGTATTCCAGGGAAATGCCATATGTTACATTCTAGATAAAGGTATGATTTGATGGAGATCATCATAGTTTATAACCTCCAAAAGCCTCATGAACTCACAAGCAGGGCTTTTGGAGGGTGGCTGAATTATGGGGCAGTATAACTGATCTGATGTTAGAAGGCAGGGTCTGGTCAGAAGAGACTGGGTACATGTGACCTGGAAGTATGTGTCTCCCTCCCTGGCTCCTCTCTTTTCTCTCTCTGCTTCCTGGCCACCATGATATGAGCAGGTTTTCCTCAGCTATGCATTTCTACCATGCTGCCTTGTCTTACAGCTAGCAGACTATGGACTAGAGATGCCAGTCAAAATAAATCTCTTCTCATTTAAATTGTAGGTGTTGGGTATTTTTGTTCCAGTGAGCAGAAAATGACTAAGAAAGGTGAAGAAAGTCATTTCAGTCGCGGGGACTCCTACTTCACTTACACAGGCACTGATACCATTCATTACAAAGAATTTCTACCAAGGGTGGTTAATTAAGCTAATCTTTATTTGCACATAATTTTCTATGTAAGATTAGGAAATAAACTTATAAAAATGAAACTGGTTGTTCCTTGTGCAAAATAATTGCCAGCTGAAGAACAACATTTGAATTCTAACATATATGACATTACATAAACATAAAGGCAGACAGATTTCATAATACAATATTAGTAATTGTAGTAAGATTGAGAACATTATTACCAAAAGGAAGCACAACCTAAATAGAAACCAATTATTGATTTTACTTAATATTCTTAATTACTAACTCACTAGACAATATTTGCTTCCATATTTTTCATCCTAAGCAAACATTATGAGATACTTTTTTTGCTATTGTACAATAAATTTTTTATTGCAGTTTCTATGACTTGTCCTCTTTAACAAGTCCATATTCATGAAGATTTACTTTCAGTCAATAATTTTAGGCACTTCTGTGTGCATAGTTCTTGAAGCACAAGTGCTAGACGCTTATTAATTTCTGCTTCCTGTTATTTTCTCAAAGGAACAGGAAGCAAAGTCATCAATGGAGAGTGAGGACGAGTGTATTGGTCAGCTTCCCCACTGCAGGGTCAAAATACCTGACATGCACAACTTAAAGGATGTTTCAGAGATTTACTGGCTCACGATTTAAGAGATATCAGTCATCATGTACTGGCTTCAAGGCAGGATATCATAGCAGAAGGGTGTGATTAAGTAAACTTCTCACTTCGGGGATGTAAAGAAACAGGAAGCAGAGTGGAGGAGCACCAGCAGAGATGAGCCATCCACAGGCCTCAGGGACCCACCTCCTCAAACTGGGACCTCTCCTACTACCACATTCATCTATGAGCATCAAGAGATTAATGCACGGATGAATACAGCACACTCATGGTCCAATCACCCTTCACCAGGAGTCTTTTAATCCAGTCAAACCAACAATTAACTGGAGCTAAGAATGATGCTCATTCTACAATCCCAGCCCTCTAGGAGGCTAAGGCAGGAAGATGACAAGTTTGACCATAGTCTGGGTGACACAGAACCTAGTGAGTCTCAAAATTAAATTACATGGGCTAGAGATATAGCTCAGGGTGATAGCCCTGGGTTCAACCTCCAGTACCACACACACAACAAAATTAATTGGCACAATGAAGAAGGTGACGCTGGAGAGAGCTTAGACAGGGTGGGAGATAGTCTTCTATGGGAATGGGAAGGTAGATGTGCCAGGAATATGTGGCTTGAATACCATGATAGCACAAGGACCCACTTGAGGCCCCTGTTGATGCAACTGAGGTACATTTGCAGGCACCTTTGGCTGTGCGGACACAGGAACAGAAAAGGATTTAACAAGGATGAGCCTTTGACGAATGAACATAACAAATAGCATGAAGGAGTAAATGTATGCCAGAGAGTGATTATGATGGTTAACTGGGAACTTAAAGTGGAAAGAAGGAACAGCGAACAACAGAGGTAGCAGGGACATGATAGCAAATGCAATAGCTTGTTGATTCTATTGGCATCAGAGTACTAGAGGAAGCAGGAAAGATAAAAGATGGAGTTAATATTAAGAAAACTGCTAAATCTCATGTTTATTAATAGACTGTAACTGCCCATATTTGGATTTTTTTCTGCATCCCTAGTATTGAACACAAGGAATATTTTATATTTTATATAAAAATGTGACTGAACACAACTTGATCACATAATGAGTAACATCAGGCATGTAATACCAGCCTCATAAATGGACAATATCTTCACCATTGCCTGAACTGGATTGAAATTTTCTCTTTGTGACATTTGATCTTTGAGGTTCTTTTAAGTTTATATTTTGACAACTATTTAACTAATTTCCCATACTGACCAGATTGTGTATGCTTGAAGAAGTTAATATGTCTTATAGAAACGCAGCAAATTTGAAACACTGAATAAAGCAATGATACAAATGAATGTAGGTCTCCAAAAATGGGTTACTTTCTTAAGGAGCAAAATTACTTCAAAAGACTTGAAAACTACAGCAGTAAATCCTCAAAAATAAATAGGTACATTTTGTATTCATATTTCAAGTGAAATGAAATAGTAAGTAATGAAACACATTTTAAAGGACTTAACTGTGGGATTTTAAAAAGGACTTAATTACAATGTCATGAGTTTTATTACCCAGTACAAAAAAAAGAGGACTTAATCATGTTTGTAGAAAACAAGGCCTGAACTTACTGTCAAGCAATGAAAGATGCTTTCCTACTAAAGCAATCTCTTGTTAGATGAAAACTCTGACAATCTATCCTGGAATACTACAGGATGACTGTGGAGTCCAAATTCATAGACATGTAAACATAATATTATCAAGGGAACTGACAATCTGCAAAAAAGTAAATTAACATTTATCTATTTTCCAGAATTCATAAAACATTTGTTGATGATTTCAGAGAAAAGATGTGCTTTCTGTATTCAATGACAAAATTTAACTACTAGATGATTTTTTATTAAATAGAGTAAAATGAGAGCAACTTTTCTGTCATAATTCTGAGGGTATCTCAAGTTCCAAGAACAGTGCCATCACACTAACAAAATCCATTTCCTTTTTCTTCCAGGTTCCATGATAGCTCAACACTTTGATCTTTTCCAGCATCTCTTATGTGTGCTCATGTGATAAAGTTCTCATCCATGGACCATAAGAAGCAAACTTTTGAGTGTGTATCAATCATCTACACCTAATTTCTCCTTCCCACTAACTGGAACTTTAATGCAGCAGTGATTTCACCTACCTTCCAGATGACAAAAACAGTGCCCTAAGGGATGGTGGGTGTGGTAGACTGACAACTGGTGGTCAGCTTGTAACACCCAGCTGAACTGAATCAATGTGGCGCTCTGTGTAGGAAGGCCCACTCTGAGCATTATTGCCAACAACATAAAAAGGAGAATTGGAGAGGAAGATGTGGTGCTGTTGATTCTTCTGGAGAGCCTTGTCATTCCGGCTCTCCTGATATGAACACCACTGTTCTCGTCATTTCAGCTTGGGACCTCAATGTTGCTGAAGATGGCTGTGGCACTTTTCAGGGGAGCTCTGGTTCTTACTTTAAGCGTTGCTTCCTGGCTCCAGTGCAGACCCCTTAGCCGGCTGGCACAGATCCTTCATCCCACTGGCACAGACTTTCTGCTTTTACCACTGACCTTTGAGACTTCCAAGCAAAGATCCATGAAACAGACTTACATGAGACACTGTCATGCACTCTAGACCTCTAGTTGGACTCAGGGGCATTGTCACAGGCCCTAGATCTTCAGCTGGACTAATGCAGGACATTGTCATAGGATCCAGGCCCTCAGCTAGATTCTTTGGGTCTCTGGTATGTGGACAGATTTCCTGCACTCTTTTGTATTTGACTCTTTGGGTGACTATTATAAAATAATCCTATAAATTATGTGTCCTGTATTAAATTTTTTGCACTGCAAACTCTGACTACAATAGTGGACAACTATGGGAAGGAACCCCTCCCCCAGAATGATTATGAAGAGCACTGAATATATTTTTACATACCTGGATCTTTACCATCAGGGCTGCTACATGAAAGTGAAATTTTAAGCCACTGTATATAGCAGTTAGGCTTTACTTTGATCAACTAATGCCACTGAGTAATACTACCAGGTCAAATACTTTGGATATACTATGTACTTAAACACTGTGTGTTGGACAAAAAAACAGAAAACATTGGTGAGGCTGCGGAGAAGAGGAAGTCTTTGTACACTGGTGATGGGGATGTGAAACATACAGTCATTATGGAAAACACCACCTTCTCAAAAATAAATAAATCAAATAAATAAATAAATAAATAAGAACTACCATATGATCCAGCAATCTCACCACTGAGTCTATGTCCAGAGGAAAAGAAATCATTATGCCAAAAAGGTATCAGAACTCCCATATTTACTGTAATATTTATAGCCAAATATAGCCAATTTATAGCTGAATCAACTGGTGTCCATCAATAAGGGAAAGAATAAAGGACTTGTGTGTGTGTGTGTGTGTGTGTGTGTGTGTTACTTAATGATAGAGATAACATTCTAAGAAAAGTGTTAGGCAATTTCGTCCCTGTGAGAACAAAAGATTCAATGAAGAAACAGTAAACCCCAGATGTATGAGGCTGCTGCAACATAACATAATACAGTGTTCCACAACAAACTTTCTTCAACAGTAGAAATTACACTCTAGAGTAATAATAAAAAGTATAATATAATAAATGCATTAAACAATGACTTAGTCATTTATCGTATTAGCAAATGCTATGTGCTGTACATAATGTGATATACTGTATTTGTATACAACTGGCAGTGTTTATTCCAATGGTTACTCCACCATCTCCTAGGTTTATCCCAGCATACCACAAATGTGCAAAGTGACAAATATGTTTTGTTGACAAACAGTCATTATGTAGCATATGACTGTACACAATGCAATACTATTCAGTCACTAAGATGCAACCAAACTTATAATTTGTGGCAACATGGATACACCTAGAGGACATTATATTAAAGGAAATAATCTAGGCACAGAAAGACAAATACTGCAAGATCTCATTCATATGCAGAATCTATAAAGTTGATCTGTGAAAGCTGGAAGTAAAATGATGATCATCAGAGGACCAGGTGGGGATAGATAGGGGAGATGCTGCTCATAGTATATATGGTTTCAGGTAGATAGGAATAATAAATTTTTGAGAACTGTTATACCACACAGTGATTAACAATATATTTCATTCTTAAGAAAGGCTAAGAAAGTGTTTGTAATATAAAAATGGTAATTGTGAGATAATGTATATGTTAATGAGCTAGAATTAGTCCCTCTGCAATGTATATATACTTGATAACATCAAGTCATACATAATAAATACAATTTTATTTGTTAATTAAAATTTTTTTTAAAATAACAAAAACAGAATTTACTAGTAGAACACAAATTCTGGAATAGGATCTCAAAATACATCACAATGTGCAATAAATAAATGCTAAGTAAATAATAAGATTTGCATATAAAATGGAATTTCAACCTTTCCCTAAATGTGAATGAACATGATGGCACCTTTTCTGAATTAAATTCTACCTGCCACCAAGGCAGCAGTGGGCATGCCCAAAGGGACAAGCAGACATAGGGGAGAAGGAGGTAGGACCAGCAGGAAGTGCTGAGGCAAAGGCCAGGAGGTTCAAGGGGTTCACTGGAGCTGGGCCTAGGACCCCTCTCAGGAAGGGGTTTGGGAACACCAGTCTGATGAAACTGAGCCTAAGACATGAGATTCAAACTTGATAGGAAAGATCTGACTCAAATCGAGCCACAATACTATTCTTAACTTAAGAACAAAGACTCTAAGATGGTCTTGTCAAAAAAAAAAAAAAAAAAGATACTGTTTTGTCCATTGTGGAGTTTAACATATTCAACATTTGTTTCACACAGCTTGAAAGTAACTCTTCTTAAAAGGGGCTACCTGTGTTTTAAAATGGCATTTTTCCTGAGAGAACACTGCGTGTGTGTGTGTGTGTGTGTGTGTGTGTGTGTGTGTGTGAGTGTGTGTGAAGTTGGAAGAGTTTTTGTGTGGGAGAAACAACACTTTCTTATTCATTGAGATAGTCAATTCCAACAAAAATAATTTGTCAAAACGCTTGGTTGTTGGAAATAAAATTCAACACAAACGAGCTTAAACACAAAAGAGGAATTCGTTGGCTCATAATTGAAATGACGGAAATGGAAGGGATGCTTGGCTTCAAGACACTGTGTCTCCTTTTCTTATTGGCTTGTCTTTATTCACCCCCATTTCAGATCTCTCCTAACACAGAGAGGCACACTGCCTGCCCCTCAGTGTCCCCAGTTAATATCCTGTCATTCTTAAAATGCAAGAGGCAAGCAGAATGCTCTCCTGGCTTTCCAGACATATCTCTGAAAGGATTTCAATTTAACCATGAGTGAATCCCTGGTCAATCACTGTGGCCAGGAGAAGGTGACACCTGATTAGAAGAGCTGTAGGCACATGTGTGTCCCAGATGGGGAGTGAGGGACAGGCTAGAAGTTCAGAGTTTTAAAATTCCTTATAACATTTCTTTTCTCCTCCCACCCAATTTTTAAAATAGCAGGACTGTGCTTGGAATTTTTAGATAACACTCTTCATGCTTCCTATTCTGAATAATTAACTTTTAATCCTAGTTAATGACTAATTGCCAACAATTTAAAACCAATAGTACTGGGATTAATTAGTTGTACCATGGCTTAAAAAAACACTTTCATTTGGGAAACTTTAGTTTCTAGTTTAGTTATTCTATATTCCTGTGAGATTAGCAAGCTTGGAAAGGAAATGAAATGGCTCACATTTTAAATACATATATTCTTCATAAGAAGTTATGTTAAATTGTGGATAAGGTTGGCTCACCTGACCTTGTCATTTTAAAAGTATATATCATATTAGAAAAGGTGTGCAGAGTAGGTAACACATAATCCCTGCTTTGGAGGTTTACATAACTCTAGGAGTCATTGCAATAAGACATCATGGTTATTAAAACTATGAATCGCTTCCTAAAGGAGCAAACAGAGGTGATCTTGGCTGCACGTTAAAATCTATAATTCAATTGGGCATAGTATCTTGTGTAAAAGTATATCCCAAACCACTTTACAGAAGTGAAATTTCCATTTTCAGGCCAATGTATGCTATACATTTCAGAACATCTGTGTGCAAACATTGCCTCATGGAAAAAAACAAAGCTAAGGCATGAGGTCATAAGATGAAAATGCAAAGGAGGATTTAGGAGGCATGTACCACCAGGGCAGGAAGGAAGGAGGAAAAAGAAACTGACAAGTGAGGAAACATGTTAATGTGTAAGATTTAGAATGGATCTATGGTAAGTTAAAGACATATCAGCCACTTTTTCCCTGGAAAAAGCTGAAGGTCAATCTTTTCAAATGATCCAAAGGAAGAACAGAAGAAGTGGAAGAAACAGAAACATATGAGGTAAAGACTTACAAGCCTTCCTACAGATGGAATTAGTACTTTCAAAATCATATGGGATAAAAGCAATTAAAATTCCATATTCTCAATCTCGAACCATAGAAAATTATTATCTAGGATGATTAGAGGAAGAAATATACTATTAAAACTAATTTCATAAGCACATGAACTGTGCACTTAAAAGCAAATATAATTTATAAGATGTTTTAATAAAGAAAACTTAAACTATATAATTTTAGGATCTAGACTGGTATTAAACAATAAAAACTAGTGTTTAGTTTTAATCCTATAAGACAAATGTTATGACTTGTGTTTACATGTCCCCCCAAAGCCTTGTGCATAGGTGGGGCTTTTTCACAGGTGGCTGGATCTAGGGTGTGTGACTGATTCATGGTGCAATGCTAGAATTAAAGGTGCTAGGATTAAGGGTGGGTTATTACTAAACCAATTCACTGATTTGTTTGACACCACCCTATTTCTGGTAGTCGGGATAAAAATAAGGGGCAGAAAGAGGTTTGTCTTGTCTCTTATTTGCTTTGTTATTTTCAGCCTGCCATGAACTGTTTCTCCTCTGTAATGCCTATCCTCTATGCCATTCTGCCTTAAGCCAGCTAGTTATAGACCGAAACCTCTACAAACTATGAACCAAATAAACCTTTCCTCCTTTAATTTTGAGTGTTGAGTATTTTGTCTCAACAATGAGAAAAGTAACTAAGACAAAAAGTTAATGGAAAACTATGACTAACAAGTGACAAATAACAGAGAATTTACTATATTTAAATTGGATCCATAACATACAATCCAGCTTTTACATCTAAATAAATTTAAATTACACCCAAAACTTGCTCCCCACCGTGTGTGTGTGTGTGTGTGTGTGTGTGTGTGTAATCTGATTTGGTTACAGTGGTTACAAGAGGTTAGAAGGGAAGAGAAGGGAGGGATACAAAAGGGTCAATTGGCAGGAATAATACTATGAGATAAAATGACTAAATTCAGTGTTCCATAGCACAGACGAGTGACTATAGTTAATAACTTACTGCATATTTCAAAGTAGTTACAAGAATTTTTAAATGTTTCTGATACAAAGAAAAATGTTTCAGGTGATGGTTATTACTAATTACTGATTTGATTATTGTACGTAGCACACCTGAATTGAAATATCACACTGTGCCTCATAAAAATGTGTAATTATTGCACCAGGTAAAAATACAAGTCTATGTGTTATATTTTCTGTAAATGAAAATATTTTAAAATACTTCTTTAAAAATACAATTTCTACATTTTGCATGGACGTTTGATTCTTAAAAGTTTCTATTGTAAGTGTCACTGATACAGTAAATCTTTCTTCCATGCAGAGCATGCATAACAAATGTTATTCAGGTTCCATAAATGCTAAGATTATCTATTTAACAAGGAGCTTCCATTACATTAAAAGTTACACATTTCTCTTAATGGAATATACTTTTGAAAACTGAAGCCTTCTACATGGAAATACTGCATAATTCATTTTGTGCCTAGAGTGAGTTACTTATGGTTGGCAGGTCCTTATTTAAATTTGGCAGGAATTTCATTTCACATGCTACATATAACATGGTGTATGAAGAAGGGAGGAAAACAAATCCTTACTGTGTTATTTTCCAAAATGTTTGGAAATACTGGATATTCAATGGGAGTTATAAACAATTTGGTATGATTTTTCTTAAAGGGACAAGGAAGATTATACAGATTATTACAGATTTTTGGCAGTTTTACAAAGGTTTAGAAATGTCATGTAGAGACAGACAGCTAGATAAATAGCTACATAAATTATGGATACATAATAGATATGATAGATATGAAAGAAAGAAATGACAGATCTAAATCTAGATAGGTATAGATGTCTCTTGTTAAATTCATGTATACACGAAGATTCATACAGACTGGCAAAATTATTTTTCCTTTACTTGCACAGTATTTTACAAAAGCATGTTAACTGAAAAAAAAAACAGAACAACAACAATAAAAACCACATTGTATTCTTAGAAGGAAAAACAACCATTCAGGAAGTTTTGTACAGTTTTTGTAGTTTTAAAAAGTTGATAGAATAAAAGGTCCTCCTCAGCATCTTTCCACAATGCCACTCTAAAGTGAAAAACATTACAATATAGCAATCAACAGTGTCAGATCCAGAGGCAGGATGATAATCTTGGTTTATGAGTTTCCTTGACTGTGCAATGGACATAAAACCTGTATTGACTTCTACACTCAACATGATGCCTGGCGCATTACAGACAGGCAACAAATAATGGGCATTGTTATTGTTGCTAATGCTGTGAGTAACCGTGAGTCTCTTTGGACAACAGTGAGAAGAGTTTGAGAGACTATTCTGAGAAAGATTCCAGCTGCTCCCCTGAGACCAAATTCCTTGGAGTCTAGCTTTCCCTGGGTGGTGGCACAGTGGGGCTGGTGAGGAACATTCAGTTCAGGCAGGCTCTATATTGGTTGCAGCTTTCTTACCTATGCCTTCTCTAAGAAGGGAAGCATCATATAGCAGGAAAAGTCACACACACATGCACGAACAAGTACACACATGAGCACCCAATTGGTTGCTGAAATTCTGTGTATGAATTTTGTGTCAGGTTTCATAAATCATCTGTTGCAGGAATTCTTAACCTTTGCTTGGGCTTTTGAAAGAGACTGGTGTCCATGAACCACTAGAAATTATCTGTTGAATATGGTTGAAGTGGTTTTGTTTGTTTTGTGTTCACTTTACGCTAAGAAGAGTCCTTGACTTAAAAATTTCTCCAAAGATCCCATGTCCTTAAAATATTCAACAACTGCTAACTGAGCTTCAATTTCTTTCTCTGTATATGGGGGCAAATATAGTTGCTATAACAGACTCACAGAATTGCCTTGAGGATCAATTAAAACAGAGTATCCAAGTTCACCATAACTCATCGTGCAAACATTTGCTATGACCAGTCTTTTTGCCATTATTCTTTTTTCACTTTGTGTGAATATTTCTGATTAGACAGTCTCATCCAAAAGTACTGAAAACATCTCATTTTCTCTTTGAGTGACATGTCACAGCTTGCTCAAGCAGGAAACAAGTTGACAGAGGTGGAGAAGTAAGTGGATTACATATCACTTGAGAGAACCTGAAAGAAATCAGCAAGTCCAAGGGAGACTTGCTGTGCCTTGATGAAAATGTTACTTTTAAAGATAAAAAAAATTTAAATACAGAATTATGCTTGTTTCTTTTATATTTCCAAGATATTAAAAACTTCATAAGATGGACTATTGTCTGGAATTTATGAGGAGGAAGAGCCACTGTGAATATGCAAACGCATTGTTAACTAAGGATAGGGAAGGTCCAAAAATTTTTATTAGCACGTTGGTAGTAACATAATGATCACAGTCCTCATGGGGAGTTGTCACATGTACATAACATATATTAATTATTTACTGAGCCCCTCCACTCACTCACCCACCCCACCTCCATCTTTGGTCCTCTTCCTGTTTGTAAAAGACTCACCTCCCTATTTCTTATTATCTATCTTTCATTTTTCCCTTACTTATATTGAGTTTCTTATACTTAAGCTTGTGTATCTGATTTATTTTGCTTAACATTATGGTCTCAAGGTGTATCCACTTTCCTACAAAAGACCCAAGGTTATCCTTTTATGCAATACCACATTTTCTTTATCTATTTATCCTTCCAAGATTTAGGTACTGTGAATTGTGCTACTATAAACAAGAGTGTATGTGTGTATATGTTGGTCAAACAGAAATTCTAGTTTTAGTTTTTTGAGGAATCTCCACACTGATTCCCATGATGGCTGTACTAATTTACATTCCCACCAACAGTGTAAAAGCATTCCTTTTTACCCTGCAGCCTGGCCATCATTTGTTATTATTCGATTTTCTGATGCTAGACATTCTTTCTTGAATAACAGCAAATCTCAGTGTTGTTTTAATTTGCATTTCTCCAATGGCCAGAGATGATGAATGTCTTTTTATGCTATCTGAATGCTTTTAATTGGCTCTTTGTACTTCTTCTTTTGAGAAGTGTCTGTTCATTTCAGTTGGCCATTTTTCTGATCTGGTCTTTTATTTGGAGGGGGGCCTAATTTTTAAAAATTCTTTATGTAGTCTACACAATAGAAGGCAATTTTTTTTCCCATTCTGTAGGTTTTATTCTCACTCTGCTGGTTCTTTGACTGTGCAGAAGCTTTTTAGTTTGGTATGATCTTATTTATTGATTTAGGGTATCATTCTTGTGCATTCAGAAAGCCCTTGTCTACATCTATGACTTCAAGAGTTTTATTTTATTCTTTCAATAGATTAAATACTTCTGTTTTAACATTTAGACCTTTGATCCAGTTTGATTTTAGTTTAGAACATGGTGAGAAAACATGGGTTTGGATTCAATTTTTTGCATGTGGATAGCCAATATTCTCAGCATCATTTCTTAAAGAAGTTATCTTTCCCCAGGGTATGTTTTTAACCCTTTTGTTGAAGATCAGGTAGCTGAATGTGCCTGGAATTGTTTCTGTACCCTCTATTCTGTTCAACTGATCTTTGTGTCTGTTGCTGTTTTTATGGTTGCTGCTGCTGCAAAAAGTTGTTGTTTTTGCCAGTACCAAGCTGTTTCTGTAACTGTAGCTTTGTGGTGTAATTTGAATATTGGGTATTGTGATGCCCCCTGTTTTCTTCTTGTCTAAAATTACTTTGTTATTCAAGGCCTATTTTGGTTCAATATGAGCTTTAGGATTGTTTTCTCTAGTTTTGTGAAGAATGCTACTGGTATTTTTTTTATTTGCATCACATTAATCTATATGTCAGTTTTGGAAATATGGCCATTTAGACAACATTGGTTCTGCCTATCAGGAACAGAGGACATCTTTCCACATTTTGTACTCTTTAATCTCTTTTTTCAGTGTGCTGCCATTTTCATAGTAGAGGTCTTTCAGTTTCTTGGTTAGGTTAATTCATAAATATTTACTTCTTTTGATGCTATTGTGATGGTACTGTCCTAACTTTTTTTCTCAGTGAACTATATTAGTACATGGGAATATGATTATTGTGTGTTGATTTTGTATCCTTCTTCTACACTACTAAATTTGGTTATTAATTCTAGAGATCTTTTGGTGGAGTTTTTGGGTTTTCTATGTAGAGGATCATGTCATTTGCAATTAACAATTTGACTTCTTCCTTCCTTGTACAATGACTGTCCTTTTTTTCTTTTGTCTGATTGCTCTGATGTTTAAAAACTACATTGAACAGGAATGGCAACAAAGGATATCCTTCTCTTGTTTCTGATTTTACAGGAAAAGCCTTTAGCTTTTTCCATTTAATATGATGTTGACCATTGATTTCTCATAAATGGCTTTTATCAGATTGAGATAAGGTACTTCTATATATATTTTCTTCAGTTTTTTCTATCATAAATGGATGTTAGATTTTTGTCAAAGTCTTTTGTATATCATTTGGAATCATCATGTGATTTTTGTCCTTATTTCTGTTTATATGATGTCTTATATTTATTGACATGTTGAATAATCCCTGCATCCCTGGGATGAAACTTACTTGACTATGATGTATGATTTTTTTGATGATTTGCTGTATTCTTTTGTTAATATATTGTTGAGGGTTTAAAAAAATTTTTTTTATTTAAAGAGAAACAAAAGCATGTAAAGGGTAGAGATAATACAGAATTTCAATAAAAAGATAAACAAGAAATCACTAGTTGATAAATTACATATTGTCCTCTTAGAAATAGTTGTTCAAGTTACAAAATTAAAGCATACAAAGTAGATATTCAAACAGTGAGAGTGTAAACAGCTATGCATGCATGAATCTCTGCATATATTTCTATACTTTCTGTATTAGAGGAAAAAACAAAACTTAGCAAGACAAAACAAAACAAATTCCTATAAAAACATGAAACCAAAAAGTCATGTAAAACCATAGTACAAGGTGATCTACAATGATTGCTGTGTTGTCTCTTATTATCTTCAATAGAATTGCCTATATCATCAGGCATAAATGAATATAGCAGTATAATTGAATATAGCAGTACATAACAATACTAGTAAAAATAAAACACTGTAGACAATATAAAACTTCAAAAGCAGGTAATAATCAAACCATAGTGGATACTCTAGTGAATCTTGTCATTTTAAGTGCAGTTGCCTATACACTCAGACTTGATACTATCAATCATAACAGCTTTGAATAAAATCTATCAATACAAAACAGTAATCCAACAAATCAGATACAATTACGATCAGTCATGGTAAAACACTGTAGGTTTTACAGAGCTGTAGATTAACTTAATAGGAAATTAAGGATGATTACCGTACTATATCCTGTTATTTTTGGGATTGCTGTCTGTGCCCTCAAATTTAGTACAGGAAGAATGATTGGAACAGAATGTAATACATCTAAGCAGAGTAGTGTGAGTAATGTGGGTTTTAAATCCTGATGCACTATTAACAATATAGTGTATCAAAGCCATCTCTGTTAAAGATTCTAGCCATCCTTCTCTGCCTCATTTCTGCTATGCTATTTTTCTGCCTTTGTTTCTCTAGTTTTCTCTTTCATTCTACTGCCTGCCCCACTCATTGAGGCCTTTCTGCCACTGTTTCTAAAATCCCAGTATTTTTCTCTGTCTCTCTCTAGAATGTCCTTCAGTATTCTCTGTAAGGTTGGGTTAGTGGTCACAAACTCGCCCAGTTCCTCTTTGTCATGGAAGCATCTTGTTTCTCTATTAATTTCTAGTGACAGTTTTGCATGGTACATCAATCTGGGCTGGAGGTTATTTTCTTTCAGGGCTTGGAATACTTTGCTCCAAGCTCTTCTTGACCTGATGGTCTGTGTTGAGAAGTCAGCCATGATTCTGATGGGCTTACCTTTATAGGTAATCTGTTTCTTTTCTCTGATGGCTTTTAATATTCTGTTTTTATATTGAATTTCTAGTATCTTGATTATTGTATGTCTGGGTGTAGATCTGTTTTGGTTGTAGGTGGCTGGAGTTCTATATGCCTCACAGAACTGAATGTCATTTTCCCATGCTTGGGAAGTATTCCTTAATTATTTCTGTGAATAGCCTTTGTAATTTGCCTGTATGTATTCCTCCTTCTTTGTTAATGTTTCTTATTCTTAAATTGTAGATTTTCTTGTCATCTTCAAGCCTTTGTATTGTTACTGCCTGTTTCCTTGTTATTTTTAAGGGATCTTTCCTTTCATGATCACACATTGCAAACTTGTCTTCAAGTTTTGATAGTCTATCCTTAGTTTCTTTTAAGGCGTTTTGCCAGCTTTCAATGGAGTTTTTAATTTCCTGGTAGTCTCTTTGAACCTGCTTCATATATTCTATATTTTCTTTATATTTTTTATCGAATGTTTCTCTCCTTTTTTTGTGTTTCTCCCTTCTTCCATCTGTATCTTCCTGAGATGCTTCCTGAGAGTATTTCTTTTATTACTCTACTCATATCTTGCTTTACCTGATTTAATATTTCAGGTTTGAGCTCATCTATAAGGTCCCGAAGATATCTCTTAATGTCCATTGAAGCCATGTCTGATGTCGTGTGTTTGCCGCCCTCAGCCTCCCTTGTTTTTCCCTCTCCTGGATCAGGGCTCTCAGGGTTCTGGGTAGGGGCCTCCTCCTGCCTCTCTCTCCTGTCATGGTCCTGGCTTCCTCCACACAGGTTACAGTGCAGGTCCCAGCCCGCTTCCCTGTTGGCCACGTTTCCTCTGAAGCATGCTGGCAAGGGACCTCTGCCCTCTCCTGCCTGCTCTTGTCACTGAGATGTAAACAGCGGTTGCGTATGCCTGCCCCTCCCCACCAGGCCAGCCAAACTTCACCCGGTTAGTGCTTGCTAGGCACAGGGAATCGATTTGGGATGGCTCATTGGGTCCCGGCCAGGGATGTGGTCCAGTCCAAGAAAATCCCATGAATCTGCTCTGGGGAGGGAGGAACCAACTGAAGTCACTGTTGCTCCCAGTTCAAGCTCCTCTTGCCTGATTCCAACATGTCACCTATTTGGTCTCACCCTTCCCGTGGGGGTGGTCTCATTCCCAGCACTGACCATGGATTAATGAAGGTCCCTTTGCCAGCTCCACTCTCCATTGGGCTCACCAACCCCCGACTTCAGCGCTGCTGTGCTTCCTATGAGTGGCAGCAGGAAGGAGTTTGGGCAACTCTGTCAGTCAGTGCAGATTCAGGCTGTTGCAAACTTGGTGGATTGCTGCAAACAGAAATGCTGTGTCCTGTAATTTTTAGCTGTTTCAGTTGTAGTCCCAATGTATTTGATGAGCTTTTTTACCTTTTAATTTCTTCCTGTGTCAAGAGGATCCATCTCCCTCTGTCTGGGTCTCTCTAGGGTGTTTTATTCTGGCAAATGAGTTGTTTCTCCCAGGAGGTTTTGTATTTTGTTGCTCACTGATTGGCCATGTTGACTTCTCTTGTTGAGGGTTTTTACATCTATGTTTATGCAAAAGATTGGTCTATAGTTCCCTTTTTTAGTGACTCAATTTATGGTTTTGGAATTTGGGTAATACTAGCTTCCAGGATGACCTTGGGAGTAAAAGAATTGGGAAAATTTTTTAAAGAGAAAAAATAATAAAAATAATTACAAAATTTCAAAACAAGATAGTAAGAGAGCAACAATGGTTAATACATTGCATATTTTTATCTTCAAAATAGGTGCTCAAAAGACAAGATCTAGGCATGATAAATTGATCAAACAATGTAAGCACAATCTTTGTTCTCAGTGAATTGATAGAAAGTAGTAGTATACCTATCTTAACTAACTTGCATACATAATTCTCTTCTTTTCCCTTCCTTCTTTTCTCCTTTTCCCCATTCCAGTTTCTCTTTATTTTTGAACAGTTTTTTCAGTAACTCCCGGTATCTGTTGTACACTTTGTATCTTATTTACTCTGTCAACCTCTTATATTAGGAAGACAATATGATGTTTACACATGTGAGTGATTTTTTTCACTTATGATTATGGTCTCCAGTTGCATGCATTTACCTATAAAAAGTCTCAAGTTTATCCTTCTTTATAGCTCAGTAGTACTCCATTGCATAAAAACACCAAATCTTTATTTATCCATTCCTTGGTTGATGGGCATTTGGGTTATTTCCAAAATTTAGCTATTACAAATTGTGCTGCTATAAACAGGATACACATAAATAGCTGTGATATAATATTTCTGATTCTTCTGGGAAAGTAACCAGAAAGGGAGTAGCTGGGTCAAATGGGAACTCTAATTCTAGCTTTTGAGGACTCTCTACACTGATTTCCATAGTGGTTGCACCAGGCTACACTCCTACCAATAGTAGAGAAGAGTTCCTTTTTCCCTACAACCCTTTCAGCATTTGTTACTGATTGATCTTTTAATGGAAGCCAAAAAATTGTGGGATGAGATAAAATCTCAGTGTTTTAATTTGCATCTCTCAGATGACCAATGATATTGAACATATTTTCATATATTTATTTACCATTTGTATTTCTTCATCTGAGATGTGTGTTTTCATCTCAGATGTCCATTTTTGGATTAGATCTTTGAATTTGGGGGTGGTTTTCTTCTTTTTTAAAATTTATTTATTTATTTATTTATTTACTTATTTATTGGTACCAGGGATTGAACTCATGACCTCATGCTTGCCAGGCAGGCTTGTAAGTCACTGAGCTAACTCCTCAGCCCCTGAATTCTTTATATGTTCTAGACATAAGTCCTTTGACTGACAGACAGTAGGTCAAATTTTTTTACCACTTGCTTGTCTGTCTTTTCATTCTGTTGGTCAATTTTTTATTGTGCAAAGGCTTTTTAATAAGAAGAGATCTAAGTTGCTGATATTTCAGAGAATTTCCTATGCTTTTGGGTTTTCTTCATGAAGTCTCTGCCTACACTTATGTCTTCAAGATTTCTACCTACTTTCTCTTTCACAGTGATTTCACCAGTCTACACTCCCAACAATAGTGGAGAAGGGTTCTTTTTCACCAAAGACTCAAAAGAGAAAGTACATTTAGTGTTTTTGAATATTTAGATCTTTGATGTATTTCAACGTTAGCTTAGTGCATGGTGATAGACATGGGTATAGTTTTAGTCTTTAGCATATAGAGAGACAGTTTTTCCAGCACCATTTATTAAAAAGGCTGTCTTTCTTCCAGTGAACATGTTTGATTCTTTTGTCAAAGATAAGGTGGATGAGTATCCTTGTAGTTGTGTCTGCATCTTCTAACGTGTTTCACTGGTCCACAGGTCTTTCTTTTTTTACTGATATTACTGATATAATTTTTTTTGTCTCTTTGAGACAGGGTCTCTCTATGCAGCTCAGGCTGGCCTTGAGCTCATTTTGTAGCCTAGGCTGGTCTCAAACTCACAACAATCCTCCTGCTTTTGCCTCCTGAGTGCTGGGATTACAGGCATGAGCCACCATACCTGGTTTATCATGTTGTTTTTATCACAGTAGCTCTGTAGTATAATTTCAAGTCAGGGAACTGTGATGCCTCTTGTCTTGCCTTTTTTGCCCAGAATTTTATTGGCTATTCTAGGTTTCTTCTGGTTCAAAATGAATTTTAAGAATGTTTTCTCTTGTTCTATGAGATATACTAATGGTATTTTGATCAGGATGGCATAAAACATGTATAATATCTCTGGGAGTATGGTCATTTTCACAATGTTGGTTCTTAACTATCCATGAGAAAGGTATATCTTTCAATTTTCTGATATCCCCTTCAATCTTCCTTTTCAGAGTATGATAACTTTCAGTGTATAGATCTTTTACTTCCTTTGTTAGATGTTAGATTGATTCTTAAATGTTTCATCTTTCTGGATAATATTGTGAAGAGTGTAGTTTCCCTAATTTGTCTTTCAGTGAGTTTGTTGTGTACAGGAATTCTATTGATTTTTGAATGTTAACTTCATAACTAGCTATGCTACTGAATTTGCTTATTAAACTTAGAAGCATTTTGGTGGCATTTTTGGGGCATTCTATGTAGAGTATCATGTCATCAATGAATAATGAAAATATAACTTCTTCCTTTCCTATCCTTACTCCTTTTATTTCTCCCTCTTGTCTAATTACCCTGACTAATGTTTTCAGAATTGTATTGAATAGCAGTGATGGTAGTAAACATTCTTGTCTTGTTTCTGGTTTTAGAGTGAAAGCTTTCAGTTTTTTTCATTTAATATGATGGTGGATGTTGGTTTTTTCATACAAGGCTTTTATCAGATTGAGGTGAAGACCATCTATTCCGATTTTCTGTGTTGTTTTTTTTATCATGAATGCATGTTGGACTTTATTAAAGGGTTTTTCTGCACCTATTAAGATTATCATGAGAGTTCTGTCTTCAGCTCTATTGATATGGTGTATTACATTTATTGATTTGGGTATGTTGAGCCATCCCTGCATTCCTGGAATGAATCCCATGTGGTCATGGTGTACAATCTTCTTAATCATTTGCTGCATTCTGTTTGATAGTATCTTATTGAGGATTTTTGCATCTACGTTAATTAGAGAGATTGGCCTGTAGTTCTCCTTTTTTATTGAATCTTCCTCTGGTTTGTTAACAGAGTTAATACTTGCCTCCAAGAATGAGATAGGGAGTGTTACTTCTCTTTCAATTTCATTAAAGAGTTTAAAGAGTACTAGCATTAAATCTTTTCTAAATTTCTTGAAGGATTCAGTGAATCAATCTTTTGTGCCTGAGAGATTCTTTTCTTGGTTTTTTTATTGCTTACCCTTACCTTTTCTTTGTTGGTAAGTTTTTAGTTACATTTTCAATCTCATTAACTGATTTGGGTAATTCATAATTTTTATATTTTTTTGATCTAGGTTTGACAATCCATACATATCTAGGAATCTACCATTTGTTTTGTGTTTTCCATTGTATGACAGTAAAGATTTTCAAAGTAGGTATTGATGACCTGAATTTCCACAGGATTTGTAGTGATTTCACCCTTTTCATTTCTCAATGCATGAATTGTAGTCTTCTCTTTCCTTTTTTTGATAAGGTTGGCTAAGGGTTTATCAATTTCATTTATTCTTTCAAAGAACCAGCTCTTCTTCAGTTCTTAATTCTTTGTACTGTTTTATTAGTCTCCACTGTGTTAATTTCTGCTCTGATGTTAATAATTTCTTTCCTTGTATGGGCTTTGGGCTTATCTTATTCTTTTTCTGTCTAGAATCTTAAGGTGAAACATTATATTATTATTATTTGTTATTGTTGTTGTTCTGTTTTCCTGACTGAGAATTCATTGCCATAAATTTTCCTCGTAGGACTGCTTTCATTGTTTCCTGTACATTTACATGAGTTGTATCTGCATTCTTGTTTAGTTGTAGCTATTAATTTCTTCTTTAATTTCATTTGTGACCCATTGGTTGTTTAGGAGGGTGTTATTTAATTTCCATGTGTTTATGGAGTTTTTTTCAGTTTCTTTTGCCATTAAATTCCAATTTCCTTGCACTATGGTTAGATAATATGTATGGGATAATTTCAGTTCCTTTGCATTTACTTAAGCATATTCTATGGGCTAGTATATGTTCTATTTTAGAATGTCCCTTGTGCAGCTGAGAAGAATGTGTATCTGATGATGTTGTTGTGTGGAACACTCTAAAAACATCAGCTAAGTCCATCTGTTCACAGGTTTGGTTCCTTTCTGATATTTCATCACTGAATTTTTGCCTAGTTGATCTATGTCCTTGTGACAATGGGGTATTAAGATCTCCTGCTTCAACTGGGCTATTGCTTATTTGATTTTTCATGGCTATTAATAACTGTCTTATATATTTGGGTGCTCTCATATTTGGTGCATACATATTTATGATTATTATCTCTTTGACTTGTAGTTTTCTCTTAAGCAATGACCTTCATCTCTTTTGATTATTCTTGGTTTGAAGTTCACATTGTCTGCAAACAAGATAACTACGACTCATGGTTTTTTCTGGGTTCTTGTTGCATGGAAAATTGTTCTTCATCCTTTGACTTTCAGTACATGAATTTGTTTTTGATTTAAATATGTTTCTTGTATATAAAATATTGTTGGATCTTGTTTCTTGATTCATTCAGCCAGGCCATTTCTTTTGATTGCTGAATTGAAGCCATTTACATTGATTGTTTTAACTGATATGCACTGGCTTATCTTTATCACATTATCTTCCTGCTGTTGGTTCCTTGCTTTTAACCTCTGTTTAATTGCTTGCCCTTCCTGGTGGCTTCTTTCTATTGCTGTTCTTGGAAGTTTGGTTATTTTCATCTCTGTCTAGAATATCTTTCAGTACTCATTGTAGGGTTGGTTTGGTGGACATGAACTTCTTCAGATGTTCTTTGTCATGAAAGTATCATTTCCCCATCAATTTTGAAAGATAGTTTTGTAGGGTATACATCAGTCCAGGTTGGAAGTTCTCTTCTTTCAGGACTTGAAATACTTCAGTCCAAACTCTTTTTGACTTAATGGTTTATGTTGAGAAGTTTGGTATGATTCTGATGGTCTTTCCCTTATAGGTGATCTGTTTCTTTTCTCAAATAGCTTTTAATATTCTGTTCTTGTGCTGAATTTTTGGAATTTGTTTATTACATGTCTCTATGTAGTTTTGCTTTAGTCATGGCTCTTTGAAGTTCTACACATTTCCTTTATTTGTCTGTCAAATTCTTTATCTATGCTTGGAAAGTTTTCTGACATTATTTCTGTGAAGTGTTTTTTTATGGCCTTTGTGCTGTCTCCAGCTTTCTCATTGATCCCAGTTAATCTTATGTTATTCTTATTTCCTTCATCTTGTAGCTGTTGGATTGATTTTTCACAGTCTCCTGCTATTTTTAAAATCTTTCTTTTCATGATAATGAGCTGCAATTTTGTCTTAAAGTTCTGTTATTCTATCTTCTCCTTCATTCAATCTGCTGCATATACTTGCAAAGGAGATTTTAATCTATTGGATTTCTGCGTGTATCTGTTTCTTTCCTATGTTGGATATTTTTTGTTTCTTTCATTTTTCTAAATTCTTTGATTCTTTTATCTTTGCTTCTCTAATATCCTGGATTTAACACATCATTTATTTTTGTGCTTGAGAGATTCATTTTTCTATAGCCATTTCCACTTGTTTTTTCACTTCTGTTGCTATCATTTCAGAATGTTCCAGAGTTCAAATTCCAATTTTTCTATCTCATTGCGTTCCAGGCTTGTTCTGGATGGGACGGAAATCTGAGGTTGAATTTTGTTTCTGTGTCTTGTCATTTTCCATTTTGTTTTATTTTATTTTACTTTATATGTTAATGTTTGCCAATATCTTATGTTAGATAACCTTATCACTAGTATTGAGGCTTCTGTTGTTTAGGGACATTGTCTAGATATAACTGTTTCTTTATAGCTATCTCAAGAATTTATCTTCCCAATTTGTAAAGGATGCAAAGTTACTATTTGGCTCCATACCCAATCTTCTGGTACTGGGCTGTGTTGATGATTATGACACTGTACATTCACAATATTATTATAAAGGAGCTAAAAAACAGTTACAATATGTATGACATCCTGGCTAGAGCAGTACAGTGAGTAATAACAATAGTTTCAAGTACATTTTAACTACTGACAACCTATGGTAACCATTAACTTACTGTCTCTGACCACAGAAGCAAACTCTAAAGTTATATAACAAAATCAAACATGTATCATGTATTTGTATGTAGTGATTTTCCCCTTAGTGGAATGATTTTTACCCTTCTGTGAGAGCTGAGGGAATTAAAATGTGTAGGGGACAGGATAAAGTGATCAATGAGGTCAAATATATCAGAGCCAAGGCTGGAGATCAAAGATGATCACCCAAGTTTTGGGAAACTGGAGGACACAGGAGGGAAAGAATGAAATAAAATGTGAAAGAGGAATCAGAAAAGGAAGAGGCAATGTTTATTCACTTGAAAGTTTAAATTCAAGAAGTAGTTGAGGAAAGAGAAAAAGAGAATCAATAGAACAAAATGAAAAAGAAAGGTAAGAAACCTAAGCAGTGAAAAACAGAAGAAAGAGAAGAATGAGAAATAAAAACAAAAAGATCAGAGAGAGGAGGAAAAAAAAAACAAAGAAAAAATTCCAAACAAAAATAACCACAAAGCACAAAAGAAAACAAGATGACATCCAACCAGACAGAAACAGGATAACTAATTAGACACACAAGGGAGAATAAAAGTAGTAGAATACCTCTGGCGTTTACAGTATCTGTGATAGTGTCTATGTCTAATCCCAGAAATGTGCTATGTATTCCAGTGAAGTTTGCAGTGGGCATTATGCTGGGGTATGGAACTGATCGTGGGCTCTGGATGTAGCAGGTGGGACTGGTATTCTGTTGGTGTTCTCCAGGGCCCAACTGCTGGCTCCTTGCTGCTGCTTTAGTTCCATATTGCTAGTCTTGCTGATTACTTTGCACTCCAAAGGTATGTTTGTGCCCATGCCCCTGGGGCCAGCTGTCCTGAGTCTCAGGATTCCAGTTAATTTGCCTGCCAAAGGTATGTGTGCCAAGAACTGGAAATTTTGATATTCCTTTGAAATCAAATTTCTCCTGCCAGGTGTGGTAGCACATGTCTGTAATTCCAGTATTCGGGAGGCTGAGGCAGGATGATTGCTGAGTTTGATACCAGCCTGGGCTTCATAGTGAGTCCAAGGCCAGTCTACATAGCAAGATCTTGTCTTGCAAAAAATAATTGCTCCTGTCACTAAGGGCCCCCCAAGTCAGGAAAAGGCTGTTATTGGTTACAATAAAGAATAAAATTGGCATAGGGAAACTCATTTAGATATAATTACATTGAACTCCCTTCCAAAAGGGTTCTTAAACACTATTTCTACATTATTTGTACTGAGTTATGATCTAGTTTTGTTAAATTTCCGATATTAGCATTGGAATTTTGATTCAGAAGAAGACTGTATCAAAAACCTAGATCTATGAACGAATTCAAGATTTATAGTCATTACCAAACTAAAATTTATGCTTGATGATGCACTATAGCTAATGCTTCAGCAAAAGCTCTGTAGTGAATAGAGGCATCCATTTCAGCCTACAGCCTGTAGGAAGTTTTTCTAAACCTAATTGAAGGGGCCATTTGGGTTAGAGTGAGACTGCGTTGTAAATCTGCCATTCTGAAAGGGCCAACTTTTTCAATGCATACTGAACCAATATTCTTCCTATGTAACTCTGTAAGCTAGATTCAGTGCCACTGTAGTAAAATGCTCCTCAATAAACTTGTTTTCACAAGAAGTTTGCCCACTCATGCATCCCAAAGCTGTTGTAATCTTCATTGTTGAGGCTGATCTAACAGCAGGGACATTATTCTATTCCTTGACATGTTTAAAGTTCTCTAATGAATAAAGCTAACAACTTGTGGCTGCTTCAACTGTCATTTGATTACCCCAGAGGGATTTTTTGTTCTTTTTTTTTTTTTTTTGTCTTTAACATTGGCCTCCTAGTTTGTTTTTAACTACCCTGTGCACAGAAGTCTGAAGGGGAAAGCAGATCAAAGATCAGCGTGCAACATAAAAAGCAGCTGTAGTTAATTAAAGGCAAATGAAGGACATCTGACCAGCTTCTTTATGAGCCGCTTTGTCACACATTCAACAGTCTATAATCTCAGTGACCTTGTCCCTTGGTCCTGAACTATTGCCAAACCTAAGAATTCGATATATCTCAAGTTATATACCAGTGGAAAAAAGGAAAGAATGTCCAGGGTGTGGCTTAAAGAAAGAGGAACTGATGTGGAAGAGGAACACAGGAGAGGTGGAATTACCTGAAACACACAAAAATCACTAGGAGATTCGATTAGAATGCAGCATGTCTTCAGTCACATTGAAAATAGGTTCTTCATTTGCATCTCTCTAATAACCTGTTATGTTGAGTGTTTTTTATATATTTATTGGCCATTTGTATTTTCTTCATTTGAGAAATGTGTATTCATCTCAGAAGCCCATTTTTGAACTGCATCATTAAATTTGGGGGAGGGGAATCTGATTTTTTTTAAGTTCTTTATATGTTCTAGGTGTAAGTCCTTTGTCTGAAATATGACTGGCTAAAATTTTTCTCATTCTGGGAGTATCTTCTCTCTGTTGATGATTTCTTTTGTTATGTAAAATCTTTTAATAGGATGAGATCCCAATTATTGATTCTTTGCATTATTTCCTGTATAGCTGGGATTTTCTTCATGAAATCTTTGCTTATGCCTATGTCTTCAAGACTTCTGCCTATTCTCTCTTTCTCTCTTCCAGCAAGTTTACTGTTTCTGTTTTAATATTTAGATCTTTGTTCTATTTCAATTTTAGTTTAGTGCATGGTGACAGACATGAGTCTAAAGTTATGGTATATGGAAAGCTAGTTTTTCCAGCACCATTTACTAAAGAGGCTATCTTTCTTCCAGTAAACATGTTTGGATCCTCAAAGATAAGGTGACTGAGTGAGTTTGGAGCTGTGTCTGCATGTTCTAATCTGTTCCATTGATTCTCAGGTTTGTTCTGTTTTTTCTTTTTGTTTTTAGTTGGCTTTTTTTTTTGCCAGTATCATGTTGCTTTTATTACAGTAGCTTTGTACTATAACTTTAAGTCAGGAATTGTAATGTCTCCTGCCTTGACTTTGTTGCTGAGAATTGTTTTTACTACTCTAGATCTGTTCTGGTCCCAAAGTATGACTATCATCAAGAAATCAACTGAGAACAAAATGCTAGAAGGGCTGCAGAAAAAAGGAACCATTCTCCACTGTTGGTAGGAGTGTAATTGGTAAAACTACTGTGGAAATTAATATGAAGGTCCCTCAAAACACTAGGTCTATTTCTATTTGACCTAGCTATTCCCCTTCTGGGCATATTCCCAGAAGAATTAAAGACATCATTATACAGCAGTATATGTGCATCCATTCTTATAGCAGCACAGTTTGTAATAGATAAACCATAGAAGCAACCCAAATGCCCATCAACCAAGAAATGAATAAAGAAGATGTGGTGTTTTTTTTATATTGGAATATTATTTGGCCATAAAGGATAAGTTTGAGGCATTTCTAGGTAAATGAATGCAATCTGAGACCACATCCTTAAGTGAAATAAATTGGACTCACATATGTAAACATCACATTGTCTCCCTAGTGTGAGAAACTGAAAAAGTAAATAAGGACTAAAATGTGCAAATATATATTGTGAAAAAGGAAGAAATTGGTCAAAAGGAAAGAAGAATTAGAGTAGAATTCAGGGGAAAGGAAGCAAGGGAAAAGAATAAAAGATTTTAAAAAGGATAAAATGGAAGCACTGCTTTGTAAACAGGAAGGGAGAGATGGGTTGAAGGGAGGAGAGGAGATTGGAGAAAAAGAGAAACCTAAATATACCATGAATAAGTACAAATTCCCTATGATGAATATGATCATTGTATATATCTAAAATGTACCACTAAAATAAAAGATAAAAAATAGCTTGTTACAGAGAACTAAAGGTAGGTGATCAGGTCATATGTGACAACATTGGGAGAAGAAAATCAGTATTTATTTTATTATGGTTTTAAAGAAAATTAACTAAGAATATTCTTTCAGTATCTAGTATTTGAGTTGTTAAAAATTATAATTGTTCCTGTATTTTAAAAATTATTTACTCTAAATCACTGACGTAAAATAATAACATTTTATTTTATGGTCTTTTTTTTTTTTTTTTTTTTTGCTGCCTCTGGGATGGAACTCACAACCTCACATTTACAGAGTGGGGCCTTAGCCAACTAAGCTAAACCTGGCAACACAGCAATAACATTTTAATAACAAATGCAATATATGTTCATTCCAAAAACTTTAAAAGACAGGTATAAAGAAGATGAAATTCCCCAAAATCCCAGGCTCTGAGAGAATCCCATTAATATTTATATTTAACCAAGAAAACAATTTGACTTTACCAATGACAAAAGTAGCAAAGTAGCACAGTGTATTTATGTTTGTGGATAGCTAAAAACACTATCATACATACAATATTTGGAGTAAAAGCTCTGTTCTTGCAAATCATTAGCACTGAGAAATCAGCTGTCAGAGTCTACACTGATCCTTTAAAAATGTATTTCAAGCACAACTAAAAGAAAAATCCTAGATCCTCTATAATCCCTAACGTGATTGGACAGCTCTGCCAGGAGCTTACTTGTTACAGGACCAAAGTGACACACATCATGCCCCAACTTGTACATTCTCCTGACTGGAGATTAGGAGATATAGGGAAAACACCTATTTCATAAGAAATAGAAAGATGATATCTCTAGGAATGCTATGGAATTGAAAATTGTTACTTATTGACTACTACCAGTGATAATGAAGTCATGTGGAGAACACTAAAAATCAGTAAGGCCCCACTTGTGAACTTGTATCTTGTATTTGAAGGTGCAATATGAACTATCAATAAAATCTTAAAAATGAATTCAACTATACAGTGTAAACCCTGCAAAGCAATCATCAAATCAACTAAACTTCTAAAAAGCAATCATAAAGTAAAGAACATAGGTTTGGTGCATTTATTTGTTTTCATATGAAACATCAGAACTGAAGTTGTCACTTTGGCCACCTACAAATGTATTTAAAAGGCATCATCACTGTTTAAAACATTTTTGGCCCTCACAAGAGTTCCAGGAAACTGTGGAATGTAATTTTAATTAACCTAAAGTGGCATTTATTAAGATGGTTTTACTTCTTGGAAAGAATCACACATCATATGGAACAGAGGCAGGAGAGGCCAATACAGAAATGGATTGGACTGAATGATACCATCTTGAATACTGCAGTATTTGAATGCTGTTTCCCCTCCAAAATTCATATTGAAATTGAATTGCCATTGTAACATTATTAAGATTGGGATTTTTAAGAAGTGATTAGGCCCTAAGGGGCCCACCCTTATAGGTAGGATTTGGTGTCACATGGGTGCCATTATAAAAGAGTCTGTTTGGCCCCCTTTTCTCTTGTGCCTTCCCTGATGCCAGCCCTTTGAATGGCCTCCCCAGCTTCCAGAACTGTGAGTTAGTAAATGTCTGTTCATTCTAAATTACCCTGGTTGTGGTATTCTGTTATAGCAGAAAAACACGGTAAGACGGAAACCAAAATATATATGACCTCAGAATAAAAATACTGATCATTGTTGGTAGAATAGGTCTTTCTGAAGAGCGTTCCAATAAAGAGTATCCCCCCATTGTTATTTTTGTTGTAGTTGTTAAGATAATGCATTGAAATAAGGTACTAGTTTAAAAACAATATTCATTTTAGAGAATAGATTCTGATTTACTCCTCATTTAAAAAAACTACTTCTTTTATATTCACACTGTACAACTGCATAGACTTCAGGGCAAGTATAGTTCTATAGTCTAATTTAGAATCATTATTTATTTGAATTTATTTATTAAAAATATAGTTGGGAGACAATGAATTTCAAAAAAATGGAATGAGTAAAATATATTGGTGAGATACAGAGGATTTCTAAGCCAGTGGAATTATCTGTGCAATACAAAGAATAGTAGATATATCAGTACGTACTTATTCAAATCTGCAAAACATACCACACCAACAGGAATCCCTAATGTAAGCTATGCACTTTGGGTGATGTGTCAGTGTATGTTCATCAGTTGTAACCTCTGTGCAATAGTGGTACACGGCTTTGACAGTAGGGAGACTGTGCATGTGTCAGATAAGGAGTATATAGGAGCCTTCTTCTGCAATTTCTGTTCCATTGTGCTGTGAACATAAACTTCTCTGTTTTAAAAAATGATTCAGGGAAAGCACAAGGCACTGATGGAGGAAGAAGAATGAAAAATCAGAAAATATCCCAGACAAAAGATAAAAATGTATATAAAAGAAGGCTAAGTTCTTAGAAATGAAAGTATTTCACTCTGCATAGATTTGTCTGACTAGAAGTTCTTTAACGATAGAAATATTTTATAATCTGTACTATGCATTATAGTAGCCAGAAGCTCCATGTGGCTTATGAGTACATAAAATGTGTCTAGTATAACTGAAGAAACGCTTTCTATTTAGCACTTAATTTAAAACTAAACATCCATGTGTTTGTCGATACCACACTTAACAGAGAAAGACACATCATGGAATGGTGTGGTAATATTCATATAAAACAAAAATGAAGCATTATACAGGACTTAGGTGGACAGTGCAGAACCTTCTAGCTATGTCAAAGGGTATTAAACTTATTTAAAACATGAGAAACTAATGAAAAGGCCTAAGGGGTGTAACCTGCATAGTTGGTTTAAACTATCAGCCTTTGAGGCTCTGACTGCAGTGGAAATAATGGACTCTGGCAGACTGATGGTCTACTCTTGGCTCTCAGGGGTGCCAAGAAAGACACTGTAATTTAATCCAGACAGAACTGTCAGTACACAGAAGTGAGGGTAGCAGAAAAATAGAGGGATTTGAGAGACATCTTGGAGGAAGGAAGGATGGATTGGATGGGAGGGAAAAAGGAAATAAAGAGTAGAGATACATGAGACTTGAGAATGGCTAATGGTAGTGTCGTGCCCTGAAGAACACATTTGAGGAGACACAATGAACTCAGTCATGGATACACTGTGGGAGAAGGGACAGCTAGACATCAAGTGGGATGATACACATTTGGAAGCCCTGTGCATGTGAATGGCCAGCCTGTCCAGGATGAGTCTGAAAGTGACAGGTAAAGATGACCTAGAAGAAAACTCCAAGGAATTACCCCAACATGACTGTTCTGTTTTCTAAATCAGTTTCCTGTTATTTCCTGCATTTTGTAGCAAGATATGTTAATCTGCACTTGTTACATGTCTTTTAAATTAAAACCTCAGGCTCATCATCTCAGCACTATCCAGCTCACTCTCAGTAAACAAGGCTTTGGATTCCCTCCCCACCACTGCTCCTATTTTAAAACACACTGACACACAGAAAATATCATTCCAAATTAAAATTTCTTCATTCAAGACACAACATCAAATAAGCAGGGTAAACACCAAAGAAAAACACTTCATTGGAGAGACTATTAATTTAGAATGTTTTAAAAGAAGTTAGTAAGAAAGTAACTGTTGAAAAAAAATCTGTTTCTCTCTCCTGTAAATTTATTGTCAGACAAATGCCTAGTGCCCCTCCTATACCTGGTAAACCATCAGCAATTACACCATGAAACAGAAGCATATACAGATTTATGTTATGTGAATGTATAATAAAAACCTTGCTTTACCAAGAGTTTTCACTACTCGAATCAAAGCATTAATGGATGAAGTTCATGCTCCTGAATGAAACATATGGTCAATAATATCATGGTATATAAGTACTACTGTGATTATTTAGGTGTATCAGACTATCAAATTTTCTAATGTGGGGAAGTAGACTTTTAAAATTGAGATGTTATTTACTGTAACTTAAATATTAGGAGGCAAGTATAAGTATAGAAACCATCATGAATCATTCTTATTTCAGGGACCCAACAGACATTTCCCCATAAATAAGTTATGACAGCCCCCATATGTGCTCATTCTTTCATTAACAACCTACATTACTTAGCATCAATGAAGTATACTAAGTGCTGAGCAGTCCGACCTTTGCAGCTACGAAGAAGGAAGGATCAGTGCTGTGGAGGGGGGGTGAATGCCCCCATCTGCACTGTCAAAGAGAGCATTCTGGCAGCAGAACCAAGTGCAGAGTTGTCAGTGTAGATAGGCTGCTACTACAAAATTAACTAGGATAAGAAAAGATTAGGATGTGAATTTGGGAAGTGGTGGTAGGGGTGGAGAGAGGAGGATTAGTCGGTAAGCTATGAACATGTCAATGTGGGATTTGAGAGATAATTGTGAGGGTATTACCTAGAAGGACTGGGTAGATGGTTTTTATCCCAGGAGGTATCTTTACAGATACTAATCATTTCTTCTCCTCTATTTGTGGCACTCTCCCTGCAGCATCACGGAAGCGCTAAGTAAGCATTCATTAGTGGTTTATTTTGGAATTACAGTCATTTTTTCATTGAACGGTCCTGTCAGTGGTTAATGATCTGTAAAATTCTTAGCTGAACCGGGAAGAACCCCTCCAGTTAATTCTTTAAATCACAGACCCTTTGACTGTATTTTGTAAATTCAGATTTTCTTCTCCAAATGATCTTACCTTTCAGTATGTGTGTTTTTTTCTTTAACTGTGATGAAAATTTTAGTAGTTTTTAACATAATCAGAAGAAAAAAAGAAACTGAGTCTAACCTGTTAATTTACCAAGAACCATATATCAGACATTTAAAAAACTAAGTAGCTGCCATACACAGGGATATTCTACTCCTCAGATATTTCTTATAGTACATCTACTATTACTGCTACAACTAATTTATTACACAGCAGAAGAAAAAGAAATATCCCATAAGTTTTGTTCCCAAAGTCTTGTTCTTAATCTGTCATTACCCTAAACTGAAGTCATTTCCTTAAGTAACCATAAAAGTATACATATTTATTATTTATTTGCTTTTTATAATTTACTTAAGTTACATTAGTTGTAATGTTTTATAACCCATTCTATTCTTTATTATTATTATTACTATTATTTATTATCAAGTTATTTCAGGAAGAAATAATTACTTATATTTTAAAATGTCTCCTCTGTGTGGTAAAACATATAGCTATTATGGCAAATTTCTTCCTTAAATCCAAAGTTATATCCTAAGGATTAAAACTTGACAAACTTCCTATCCATCCAAAAAAATTCCATTTTACCATAAAAATGTAGTTTTTGTAAAGGATTATGTCTACTTCACTAACTGCTAAGAATTTATGACAATGACTTTCACTTATTCAATCACTAAACAAATAGTCAATATTTGTTATGCAAATACTATTTTCCAGTAACCAAGCCAAATAGTCTACACATGTTCATTTGTTCCTAATAACCACAAGTTGTACAAGGAATGAAAATGTAGCAGCATTTCACAGTTCACAGCTGATGAGTGGCAGAGCCTAGCTTCATACCTAAGTCCTTTAACTTACCCCACTTTCTAAGTGGCAGATACTAAACAAATCTGGGTGTATTATAACACAGTCCTAGAATCTGACCAGAGGGAATAATGAATAGCAAGTCTCATTAGAACAATATCAAAAAGTTCCTATTCCTAGTTTCAATTTAAATCAATATAGCCTGTAATTTAAGATATATCTATAGATCATTTTAAAATAAATACACAAATATGTTTATCTTTAATGCATAAATTGTTTTTTGTGGGTAAAAGCTTGCTCATGCATTAGAACTACAAAAAATGTAAGCATCTGCCTGGCTAAAGTCAATCTTTAAATTCTTGGCTCAACTCTTCCTTGCTTATACAACTGAATGAACATGGACCACTCCAGCCAATTTGAGCCCATTTTACCCATCATTTAATGCATCACATGAATCTAATTGTTTATTCATCTATCTACATTCCCTTTCTCTCTCACCCAGGTTGGCATGTGAATATTTTGGGAACAAGAAATATTATTATCTATGTTGTCATAACATCTTAATAAAAGAATGAATTCCCAGGTAGTAAGGAGACTCCATCTTGTCTTCCTGCTTTCTGGCCCCCACGAAAATCCCATTCACAACAGGTTCAGAAAGCTTGTTTTTTCTACTAAGTTTTATTAGCTTTTAAATCATTTTTTCTCTTTTCATTTCAAAAACTTTTAACTTATAGAGTATGGATAATGATCAAAAATGATACAAAAATGAATAGAAAATTCTTGATACAAAGGCTAACCTCCATATTATTTAGATAGCTAAAATCCAAAATATATCTTTGGAAGAAAAAAATTTCTAGAGATAAAGTGATGACTAAGTAATTTGGAAGAGTAAGACTGAGTTTCTTGGGTAAATGTTAAAACCTTTTCATCATCAGTGGTATAAAAACAGAGGTTAAGTGTGAGTGAAGCAATTTGATAGGCTATCATAAAACATGTTGTCAAAGGAACCTTTTAATGGATCATTTAATTGTCATCAGTGTAAGTTAATCACAGCAAATATTAAGTATCAGTTATTTTACACACCAAGTTAAATATTTAACCATGAATGGAAAGTGCCACATGGGTTTGTCTTTGATACACATAGAAATTCAGAATCAGATAAACCAGTATATTCTCAATTGTCACAACAAAATAAAGCTTGAGAAATATTCTAGGCAGTAGCAAAATATATCAGGAAATATCAGACTTTTACAAAACGTGATTATGCAGCATATTGCTACATCATGCAACAATAAGTCATATAATAACACAGTACAGTTGTCATAATAATGGACTGCCATTATATAAGGATTTCCCTTAACAAGTGGCTTTTCCAATTAAGACCTACCTACCAGCTAAATGCTAAATACACTGAAAGCAAAAACTGAATGAGAACAAATGAACATAAACTTTCTAAAACTTGAGAAGACTTTAAGGAAATCTTCCAGCTTAGTATAAATACATGTTTAATTTCCATCCAGATCCCCTTATACCTGACTGGTTTTAATCACCAAAATGAAAATTAATAAGTGATTTGTCAGTGCTTCAGGAAACAGTGGAGTCTCCATCTGGTACATTCAGGGTTTGTAAAACATTTTCCAGTGCTACACAGTGACAGAAATCACTGGAAGGTAAGCTCTTACAGCTGAAATGCAGCAGTTGATTGCCCATGGAAGCTACAGGAAAGGATGATTAATATAAACAGGCTTTTGTCTCTGCTTCAGACCAACATTACATAAAGCAGTGCTGTCTTAGAAGACTTGTATTTTAATTTCCAAGAGTACATAGGGTAATGGATGTTTTTTTTCTTCATCTGGTTTGATCTTTGATATTTTAGACCAACTTCTGTGTTTTGTTTATTTTTTCTTTGCATTGGAAAAAGAACATAAAGTTAGTGACAACACATAATCAGGGCTAATTGGTATTTTTCAGAGGAAAAAAAGAAAACACCTTTTATGATGAGCCAAGTACAAACATTTTACAAATAGGGTATCTTGCACCAGAGTTGTGTCAATAAAAAAAAGTAGCTATGCTGCATGCATGGAAATATTTGTAAGTTTCAGATTTAATCACAGCAAGTGGTTTTAATTTATATTTCTTTAAAATTTGGCTATTACACAAAGCAACTGCTTTAAAGGACTAAATGACTCTTCTCCCTGAAGGAAGGAAACTGAAACTGAAAGTTGATTTCAAACTAAAAAGAATAATGGAGACAAAGCATCTTAAACAAAAATAAAGTGGTAGGTAAGTGATCTGGTACCAACTTGCTTAATGTAAGTAGATTTAGTTTCTTTTTAAAAACTTAATTATTTTTTCACCATAAAAATGATTACAATAATGCAACCTAACTCTTCTTCCTTGAAATACTACCAAATATGTAGGGGTCTTATTGAGCTTTTGGTAAGGTCTGTGTTGTCAAAACAGGTGATGACAGCAATACTATTTTGTGTTATTTTAGCCGTCACGAGCCTTCCTAGTATTTTTCACCACTCCCACTTGCTGGCAGTATATCATGGCACAGTTTCAACAGAATTCTACTACGAGCTGTGAGCTAACTGGGAAATGTCAACATGTAAAGCCATGTCTAGAATTAACCTGTCTTTAACAAGGGCAAACTCCCATATTCTCTCTTCTCTTTCAAAGTTTAATTACAGCAACAGCACAGTAAAAGAAGTTGGAAAGGATTGGATGCGAAGGTGTTGGGAGACTGTTCAATAATTCAAGGATATGATAATGACACAAAGTCTATCATGCGCATTTTACCATGGAATGAAAACATAATACTGTTCATCTTTTTCAGAGAACAACTTCCTCTAATCAAAAACTATATGACTACATGAGTGAGACTTTCTGTCTCTCCTAAGGGAAAGGATCATGCCCTTTTAGTTTGTGTTGCATGCTATGTCCCTTCCTCTGGTAGAACATCTGACTCTAATTGAGCTGCTGTTGAGGGTCCTGCTGTGACATCCTAGAGGTATCATCACACTTTTAGGCATTAGCTTTGGCTGTGATCTGCCCCACGTCCTCTTAATGACAAGAGGTCAACATTTTGTCTCAAGCCAAGTTGCATGCTATGTGATGGCTTCTCTTAGCACTGCTCCCTGCCTGTTGACCTTGAAAAATGACCATTAACCACATGACAAATCAGCAAAGGCCTGAAAGGTCATGACTCCCATGTAACCTAATCAGCATCTCTAAATAATCTGTCAAAGTCAAGTTGACCAGGAGTCACACACTGGAGGGACATGCTGCCTGCATACCTGAAATTTCTCAGATCAGAATTGGGACCATTAAAATTTCTGGGAAAGACTGTGGAAGTACAAAATAAAAGCTCAAAACTTTTGGTACTATTTGAGCAAACAAAGGAATTGAAGGTGGTTTTCACATTAAAGATAATAGCAGCAGCAACTGAAAACATTATCTATGTTTTGAGCAATATGAGAAAAATACAATGTGGACTCTGTCAATGTCAAAAACATCCTGGAGATAATAAAATGACATGGAAAAGAGCTCAAATGTTGACTCCTGAATAGATCACTTCTCATCTGGGCTATTTATCTTGTCTTTTCAAAAATTAATTGATTTTATTCCTCACCATTGGGGAAAATAAATATAAATATTCTTCATCATTCTTCTCTTTTATATACATAGCTCTAAGCTATTCATACTGCTCTAATTCAAAATAAAATGCAATGTAATTTATAGTTTTCACTGAAGCTTCTTTATTATTCAGTGACTTTTAAGAAAAATGAATGTGCTTATAGGATCTACTATAAATATAAAAATGTTACTTAACTGAATGCCATAGCAGCAAAATTTTTTAATTTTGTTTAGATAACATAATTTTAAAGCTCAGTTTATTATGAAAGATTGGGCCCATAACCTGGCAATAAAATAACAACCCTCAAGAAAATTAGCTTACTACTTCTGCCTTCACACTACAGACTTCCAAGTCTCTGAATCTAGATTTGATCTCTGTAAGCCCTGCACAGCTCTACCTGGATGTTTCAGGGGCATCTGAACATTAAACTGACCAGAGTAGAATCTCTCATCTCCCCCTGGCCACCACCCTCCACATCCTGCATTTATCCGCTTCTTCTGTAGGCTTTGTCCATATGTTTTATATGCAGTAGTTCAAGTCAGATCCAGACTTGAGCCTAGATATCCTAATATCTCATAGATAAACAGTCTTCAACTCCTGGAATTTCTAGTCCCTTGATTTTTCCTTCTTGCTGTTCCTACTGTACTGCTCAAATATCATTTACATTATTTCTCACTTGTGTTTTAACAATATTCTCAACAGTAGTTCTTTCTACTTCAGGTTTCTCTTCATTTTTTATGCAAGCCTGACACTGCTGTTCCATTCCTTCAGTGACTGCCAACCATCGATACAAGAGCCACCTAACTCTATGCAAGTCTTCATTCTCAACACTCTCCTCTTTCTTCTTGGTGGGCCTTGTACTCTGAAGTCCTAGAAAAGCCATGGCATGTCCTGTCTGACTCTGGCCTTCTGGCTACCAATGGTTGGGATACCCTGTCGTTCTTATCTGTTTTTTGAATGCCACTCACGTATCTATGCCACCTGCCTTGAAAACTGTGAGATCTTCATAAACAGAATCCATATGTTGTTCATATTTGTGTTCTTATCTATCATAATAACACTCATAATGCATAGGAACAATTTAATAATGCTGAACAAGATAAATAAATGAATAAACCAATGAAAGGTGCTTCAATTCTTAGATTCAAAGCTATATCAATAGCACAGAAAATACAAAGCCAAATTTCTGCCATCTATAGTTTAAATAGTTCCTAATCAAACATTATTGAAATGTTACTTCTAAAGAAGAAAATTGAGACCCAAAGAAACAATTGCTAATCATACAAAAAGCCAGAAGGAAATTTATATTTATATTTTACCATTAGTAGAAAGATTAAAAATATTTACACATACAGATGAAGTTTCAGGAGATGCAGATTTTATTTTCAAGCAATTATAAACTGAATAAAGGCATGTTAAATGTTTCCATCTGAAAAACTGAAACTGGCATCATAACTTTATTACTTTTTGCCATTTCATGAATTTCCAGAGTGTAGGTATGTAATTTAGCCTCATTTTTTTAAAATTTGTTTTAATCTTTGGTATGGATAGCAACAATGTTCAAAGCACTAGGCCTCAAGGAAGAGATAAGACTCCTTATGTGACTCTGTGGCACAGACATAAGACTCTCTTTAAAGGAATATAAAGTGGAAAGCCCCATAAGTTTCTTAGCTCAGGCAGCATTTCTTATACGATAAGATTTACTATAGAGATTGAGCTGAAAATGTTGCAAAAAAAAAAAACAACTCTAAAACATCAGTATAGCAGATGTTAGACGTACTTTGAGCTCCAGATGTCCACAAACAGCCCTGCTAAAGACAGACCCCTTGGTCACCCATCCCAGAATCATGTGCCTACACTGATTAAGGTGCAGTTTGAAGGACACTCTCATAATGCAAACTTAAAATAAGTGTTTCTCAAACATCTATAGACTCTCAAATAACTTTTTGAAAAGCTATTAGTCTTGAATTTATTTAAAATCTCCCTGAAAAACAAAAATTTACTATAGACTCGTAACCCGAATCTAGGGAATTGGCTGAACTAGAATCAGATTGTTTTCAGAATTGCAGGATGAGCAAGCCCAGCACAGAAGGATTTAAAGGGATTTCACCAAGGGCAAGGAAATGCTATCTACAATAATTGTGTGAATCAGTGCCATTTTTGGAAATCATCTTCAATTTAATACAAACAAATGTTATACTTTCTCATTATAGATGATCAGAAACTAATGCAACTATAAAAATAGAAAAAAAATGCAGAAACTGTAACTCTGTCACACATCTTTATTACCTTTAAAAATAACAAATGAAAAACATTCACAAAAAAGGAAAAAAAAAAGCAAATGAGGAAAAAAGAGAGCTGTAAAAGGAAAAATCCAAAAGATCCTTTTAAGTGTAAGACACATAAATATTTCTTTCTCTTTTTTAACAACCTCTTCTGTGAAAAAAAAGGTTTTATGTGGTCTAATAGAACTAAATAGTAACTAAAACACAGGAAAACAGACAATAAAAAGAAGGTAGAGTCAAACAAGAAACCCAAACTGAGATTTTATGTTCTTTCCAAAGCTCCTAGAAATATCAGTACTTCAGAGTGAAACTTAAAACAGCTATTTTCATGTATGAAATTAGGGAATTATTATATTATGTCTTCATTAGATGTTTTGATGATGTTTAAACACACTTTGCTTGTAGACTCATCATTTCAGAGTCAAACTTCTAAGCCACCAATTAGGAGGTTTGAATTAATTCTAAGTCCACTTTGATCTTTTTGAACACCTTCTAAGAAGCATGCAAATTGACATCAGGATCATATATTACTCCAGTGTTGGACTTGCATAAAGACAATTTCTGTGTCCAAAGCAATTTTTCTATCTCTTCAAATGTTTTGATTTCTTTTTGATATTATACATATTATAGATTATGTTACTGTACATATTATTATAAATATATATAAAGGAACATGTATCAACTAAAGGAATTAAAATATGCAAGACATTTATCTGTCTATCTGTCTGTCTATCTCTTTATCTATCTGTCTATCTGTTGAAATATACAAGGTCTGACATTTTGGACATTATTCAAGAGGTCAACAAATAGACGGTAGGAATTTGGATTGCATTAGAGTTATAGACTTACTTGATCTGCCATCAAAATGTTTCCTTACTGAAGACCACAGACCACATTATTATATCACATACTTAGAATCAAATAATGGTGATGAATGAAAGTAAGGCTCTTGCCAGTGAATTTCATTCTAAGTGAAACTATACTTCATTGAAAGCTGTTATTTTGTGTAGATGTCCTAAAGATATTTTGGTTTGTCAGTTCTCCAAACTTTTCTTTACTGATTGCTAATTTCAACTCTGGAAATCAGTTGAATAAACACAAACACATCAAATATAGATGAAGAAGCAAGTTCTTTAGTTTTGTTGGATTGAGGAAGTAATCCAGCGAACCTTTCCTATAGATAGTGTTAATTTTAAGGTTGTTTTTCCTAATTTCACTAATAACAGGGGAAAATATTCTCTCAAACATATGTCTATCCTGTTAGACATACACATACATGAGAAAACCAAATATCTAGAAAAAATAATTTTTGGTATCAGTTGCAGTTTTATTTCCATAGAAAATTTAGAATTACAAGGCAAGCTCTTTCTGAAATTTTATGTTCACACATAAGTGGCAAAAATGTGATCGTATTTTTAAATACCTGCATTCAAGTCAGTTCAACTATGTTTATATTTGCATCATTTTTAAAATCATGGAAAATTAAATATTCTTTATAATCAAGACAGCCAATCCAGTGGAGTTTCTAAACAAACTTCTATAAATATTACTTGAGGGAACTCCATGTGTTGTGAGGTTACCATATGTCTTAATACTGGGTCATTCCAAAGCACAGAACTTTCTCCACAGGTTATTGAAGCTTCTTTGGGAACAGTGCCACATGAAAGGCTAGACAGGGTGTTTTATACAGTGATCCTACACCAGGACAGTTTCATTATTTTCAAATGCATTCTTACAATTTGGGTTTCACATATAAGTACAGTATCCACAATAAAGAAGAGAGAAAGAACATGCAATTCTAGAGATCTTATGGGAAAAGTACTATCTTATGATTATGGTGCTAAATCCAAAAGAAAATCTAAAATTAACTACAGTTAATTCACTTTTTATTTGTTTATCCAACAAACATGGATCATATATTATGTACTAGGAACACAAACTATGTTGATAAACATTGATTCATGACTTACAGTCAGTCATATGGGAAAGTAGACCTGTTTGCTTTCAACTGTTTCATAAAACAACTTATGAATTTTTAGGTATAAGCTTTGTTAAAACTTGAATCTTCTTTTAAGGATATTTAGCAGTCTCTTCTCCTAAAAAATGAGCTACAAATTGTGGCCCAATGGAACTTGCCTTAGACTAATAATATATTTGCCCTGTTTCTATATGAATGGTTATATTTTATACCATACTAGAAGGAGATAGTATTAGTATTATACTTAGCATTTTCCAGTGAAGAGAAAACTACTTAATTCATTCATTCATTTAGAAAACATATAGTAAGTACTTTCTACATGCAAGACACATTTTGGGGCCTATAAATGCAAAAATTGAGTCCTTTATCTTCAATAAAATTATAATATGATAGAAAATGTTTATGAAACTTGATACATTAATACAAAAATGTATATGGAAGTGAAAAAATCAAAAAGAGCTAAAGAAACAAAGTATGAGGATTTATACTACCATATAGCAAGATGTAAGAACTATGACTAAGAAAACGTGGCACTGGTACAAAGATAAACAAATAGGACAACGGAATAGGATTTAAAAATCCAAACACAAATTATGTACATAGGATTATATGATTTATAGTGAATATGCCACTGAAGAACAGTTGGGAAAAAAGATTTTGTAATAAATGGTCCTGGGACAATTGAGAATAAAAAAGTATCTTCATATAGAGAATAAAAAGTGTCTTATTAACAAAGTCACACTATATACAACAAATTGAAATTCAGATGGATTATACAACTAAACATCAAACGTAAAATAAGCTTTTAAAAAACTGTAGAAGACTTTGACAACTTGTGACAAAGATTTAAAACAGATCACAGAAAGTGCTATATTAAGGGGGAAATGATACATTTTTATATTAAATTTTTTAAAAATATTTTTCACCAGAAGAACCATCTTAAAAGAATCACATGGTAGATGGAAATATTTGTAATATGTATATTGACAAAGGATTCCTAGTTAGAACATGTAAATAACTCTTAAAAACCAAAAGAAAGCTAGGGCGAACCAATCATTTAATATAAACAATATAAAAGGTTCTAAAATTTATGAGCCATCATTAAATTTACAATACTATATTATGATACATCCACCAGAAAAGATGAAGAGAAAGCACAGATACACAGAAATGCACACATACTACCCAGTGTCAAAGTGAATGTGAAATAACTAAAACTCTCATATTGCTTCATTATAAATTGATAAGAATACTCTGGAAAACTATCTGGTAGGATCTTCTATTTGGATGCACATACATATTATGATAGAGCAATTCCTTTCTAGACTATGTCCAACAGAAAAAGGTATAAACATTAACTAAAAAACATCTATATGACATCTGTAAGAAAGACATTCTCTAAGAATGTTCATAACTGCTCCACTTGTAATACCTTCAAGTCAAACCATTAGAAGTAGAACAAATAAATTAGTTTACCTTGTAACAGCACACAGACTGAAAATGAATGAACTGTAGACATGTAAAACAAAATGAATGAATCTTGTAAATATAATACTGAACTTTAAAAATCCAGATCTAAAAGTATATATATGATCTCATGTCATGTTCACAGGAAGGCAAAACTAATGCTAGATAATGGATAATGGATAGTTACTCATGCTGGGAGGAAGTTATGATTTGAAGGGAACAAAGGGGAACTTCTCAGGTGTCAATTATGTTCTGAGATGCTGGTTTATATAAATATATTCACTTTATGAAAATATTATTAGGCTAAATACAACTTCTACACTTTTCTATATGTATTCAATAATTCTATTAAAATATAGCATGAAAACTTTCTGTCCTTCTGTAAAAAAACTGAACTTGTCCTCCACCAGAAACAACTAGAAAACTGAACAAAAATATGAAGCAGCTGTTTTCAGAAAATGGATAACCAACAGTGGAGGATTTTTCTCCTAAGAGAAGGAAAATATTTAACTTATCTCTGTGACCACCTTTATTTCTCCCAGGAAACAATTTCTGGATGGCAGTGCAAGAAAGGGCAACCGAATCAGAGTACAGTGGACTCAGTGAGTTGAATACACAGAGCTCAGGGCTCAGGAAGGCAAGGTGGCTTTAATTCGGAGGACAGAATACCAGAGAGGAATCATTTATGCAGAAAAAGCTTCACAAATCCCCATGGAAGTCTTCTTGGAGTTTTGCACATGTGTAGGATAACATTCAACAAGGTCAGGCAAAGAACTATGAGGTAACTGGAGTAAAAATATTTTCGGAGTTCACTCAAGACCAGGAGATGTTTATGTGTTAAAAACAGCCATAGTAGAGAGACTTCTTGAAAAACACAGAGCATTCATTACAAATACCAGATCATACCTTTGCAACACAGCCAAACTAACTGTAGAATAAGGCTACCCTGTACCTATCCTAAAACACTTACAAATGAGCTCGGGAAGAATCAAGGTGATACACAGGCATGTTAGCCACCTGCAAAATAAACTAAAAATTCCTTAAGAGAGGATTGCAAAATCCTGACACACAATACTGTAACACTTATAATGTTCAGGATGCAACTGAAAACTACAAAGATGTCTGAAAGTACAACCACACCCAGAAGAAAAATTAGTCCACAAAAACAGACCTATGAATGACAGAGATGATCAAATTAGCATGTGAAAGGATTAAAATACCCATAACTAATATGATAAAAGATTTAAAAGAAAACTATGAATCATGTTAGATTCTCAAAACATCCAAAGCAAAATAAAGAAAAAAAAATCACTATACCTCTACAAGGAAAATCATTCTAGAATTACTGTAAAACATGATAGAAAAAATCTTAAACATAGCCACCAATTAAAACAAATGTACACAGAGGAGGCATAAAACTATATTAAAATGACAGTGGACTATTTATCAGAAATTTTAGAAACCATACCAAGATAGGTATCATCCAAATGCTCATAGAAATATGGCAACCTAGATTTTTATACCCAGAGGGAGGAAAAAAATTAAAAAACAAAGTAAACTAAGAACTTTTTCAGACAAAATCTGTGAGTATTCATTGCCAACACCCCTGCACTGTAAGAATTATTAAAGGAAGCCCTTCAGGCAGAAGGAAAATAATACCATATGGAAATTTTGGTCCACAGAAAGAAATGAAAAACGTAATAAATGATAAATGTGTGAGGAAATGTAAAGGAATTTTTCTTATTTTTAAATGTATTTAAGCAATGATAGACTAATGAAAAAAATAGCAAAACATGTGAAGCTTATAACATAATCGGTATGGCTAGTACAATAAGACAAAGAATGAGACCTGAAAAGTAAAAATAATCAAAGGTATAAAACATGAGCTGATTTAGTATAGTTGGAGGCAGACTAACAGGGAAAAATACATGTGCAAACCTGAAAGTAAGCACTTTAAAAACAAAATAAAAACATATAGTTAATGGATAAGGGAGATGTTAAAATCCACTAGTAAAAACTATTCAATCTAAAGAAATGCAAAAATAGAACGAAAGGACACAGGCAAAGATGGAGAAAGAGAAAACAATCTGTAAATTAGTATCTTCAATTCAACCATATCAGTACTTACATTAAAAGTAAAATGTTTAAATATTGTAATTATATGCTAGAAGTGATTCAATTCAATTAAAACATAAGCCTCAATTAAATGTGGTCTGGGAGAAACCCATTTTTTTTTTATTGGACAGAGGAGTGATGCTTGTTTTGAGGAATTAGTACACGCATGTAAGATATTTTGATCATCTCCAATCACTTTACTCCCCACTTCTTACCCTACCCGATTCCCTTCCCTATTTCCGAGAATCAGCCATCTGGTTTCATATAATCTCTCCTTTAACTTATTCATTTATATAAAGGAGAGATTGATCCTCTGCATTTTTAAAGTTTCTATTTCATTAATTTGTACTCTGATCTTTTTTATTTCTTTCCTACTGGTTTCGGGTTTGGTTTGTTCTTATTTTTCTAGGTCCTTGAGACACATCATTAGATTTCTTATTTGGGATCCCTGTATTGTCTAGCGTACACACTGTTAGAACCAGTTATGTTGTGTACTACAGATTTTAATGCACTGTAATTCCATTATTATTTGACTCTGGAAATTTTTAACTTCTTTCCTAATTTTAAGAAAAAAAAACCCACTTTAAATATAAAAACAAAACTAAAAAGACCAAAAGGATACATCACATAACAATAAACAATAAACATAAACAATAAAAAGGAAAACAAAAAAATGATGCTAATATGCAGACCAGAATAAATAATATTACCAGAAATAAAAAAGAAATATTTTATAATGATCAAATAGACAATTCATCTTAAAACACAAAAATTCTAACAGTGAAGTTTTAAATGCACACAGCAATAAATAACAGATCTGAAAGTATAGACAAATCCATAAATATAGTTGCTAATTGGTGACAGAAAACCTGTAATCAGACAGAAATATCAACCAAATTGACTACATCGGTATTTATAAAACCTTCTACTCAGTAGCTGCAGAGTACATACATTTGCTAAAATAGACAACATCCTGGGCCGTAAACTTGGTAAAGTCATATCTTTTGAAAGACACAAAATAGCAGGCAGGTAAAAGAAAAGCTGCAGGAAAATACTAGCAGTAAGAACTCATTCATTAAGATTAGTACAGTATGTAAAAGGGCATTTGGATGTCAACTCTTTCAGGTATTTGGAGATTATTGTTTGGACCTCTGGCTTTTACAGAAATTTGGGCTTTTAACCCACTAGCACTTGTGCACTAACTATTTTGGAATACCTTTTTATATTTTGGACTATTTTTATATACTGACACCATACCAAAAGAATTAATTGTAAAAGCTATCTGCTATTGTTTCTAATTAAATCTAAAGAGGGCATATGTATACTAATTCTATAAACTTAAAGTGTCAATACTCCGACTCTTCTAGAATAAGGTTCACTTTTCTATTTTGACAAATTAGAGGTACTTCCTAGGTTGTATTTATGTTATTCACAATTAATAACATCAAATTATTGAGCCCATCAAGCCATATTTTAGTCAGTTGTACAAATTTGAACATTTTCAATAAATCTTTGGCTATTTTAAATAAAAGATAGAACCTAAGGAATGCATATTCTTTATCATTATCTTTTTCAGAGGTCATTTTTATAGTTTTTGCAGTACTGGAGATTGAACCCAGGGCCTTTGCACTGAGCTACATTTCCAGCCTTATTCATTCATTCATTCATTCATTAATTCATTTCTTTACTTATTATTTTTGAGGCAGTCTCCCTACATCACCACACTGCCTAGACTGGGCTTGTACTTGTAACCTTCCTGCCTCAACTTCCCAGAGTGCTAGGTTACAGGAATATACCACCATGTCTGGTTCTCAAGGGTTCCTTCTATGACAGATATTTTAAAGATTGAAAAGTGGGGAAACATAAGGTTTTCTATGCTGTTTGTTATCTTAGGAAACATTGAGGATATTGGCATGTCTGCTGCAGGTCAAGGCATTTTTCATGAGAATCTGTAACAAATATCATACACTTGAAAATATTGACTGTACATCTATTTGATTTTATGTAGTTTCTGATGCTTTATCAAAATATATGATCAGGAAATAGGCAACTCTGCTAATATACAGACAGCCTAGTATATGACTTCTATGGGAAAAACTTTATTTATTTATTTATTTATTTATTTTTGGCTTTTTGAGACAGGGTCTCGCTATGCAGTTCAGGCTGGCTTTCACCTCACTTTGTAGCCCAGGCTGGTTTCAAACTTGCAGTGATCCTCCTGCCCGAGTGCTGGGATTACAGGCCCACCACACTCGGCTTAAAATGTTTATCTTTTAAAGTAAACTAACTAATACAATTGAAAATTAAACTCATTGTATCCAAAATGCTCTTATCTGTTTCAAGTATAGCAACCAACACAGATTTAAATCCAGCTTTGCACATATCCTTAAAAATATGAATAATGAAACATCTGCTCCATGGTCTTTGAAATCACAAGCTCCAACAGTCAGTAGCTTGAATGGAATATGAGCAACAGCTTGGGGAAAGGGAGACTCTCCCTATTTCTTTCTTTTAAACTAGGTTTCATTAGGAAGTTTTGATGTCTAGGATATGACTAAAGAAAGGGTAGGTAGGACCTTAAAATGATCATTTCTTAATAACACTTTCAAGGTCTAGAACAATTTGTGCTAACTTCCTAAAGCATCTAATATTTCCAAGGAGAGGCTCCCCATTCTATTTCTTGCAGTACTGTTTGGCTCATTATGACAGCATTGAGCTTACACTCTTATCTGTAAAGCAACAACCTGAGGTAAGAGTTTATAATCTTCACACATGAAAAATAAATAAGTACTCTGAAGAGGACTAATTTACTTAAAGTATTAGGCCAGAAACATTAAATGTGATAGTATCACTTTTACATAAAATGTGGTTAATTTGATTACTATTTATTTTGGATTTTGCCAGATTTCAATCAACTTTTATGGCAGGATTAAGGTTGTAAGCAGAATGTTTTTGTTTTTTGTTTTAAATAAAGGGACCACTTTTCCAAACTTTACTATGGTTAGCTAATAGGAGGTTAATGTTGTACCTTCTGGATCTATAGTTATCCTCAGATGTATTTATCCACAATGCATGCACATTTAAGTATGGGTTAGAATAAGTAGGTGTGTGTATTGTAGGCTCTCATTAATTCATAACAGCTTAAATTGTGATTTTTATTTGGCATCCTACTGTGGAACCCAGTAGAGAATGCTGAACTGCTCAGCTAAACATTTTCAAATCCGTGACCCTCCATCTGGTTATTCAATCAGAATAAAATCCCTGCAAAGAAAATCCTCTTCCTAAAATGCACCCCATTTTCTTGGCTAAAAATCATTCTTGAGAAATGTGAACAGTTTGCTTAGTTGTTGAAGGAGTTTATTTGCAGGAAAAACTAACACTATAAATATCAACAGCACTTAAAGAGAGCTAAAGAAAGAATTCCCTCATTCTGCATAATGGCAGGCTTGTTAGAAATAACTACACATAGAGAATGAAAAATGTTGCATTTATTACTTCGGAGCATTTTTTACTCCAAGTCACCATAAAACAATCACAGATGACTCTATTGATATATAAAGAAGACCTACATTAATATCATCATGTTTTGCAGAAAATTTGAATTACTAGGAATTTGATAACTCGTACTATGAAAGGCCTCCTTAAGAAATGTTTTTAAAAAATATACTCTAAGAAAGCATATCTGAAGGCTCCTAGAAAAGTGTAAAACTACCTTGCATAGTGCCTTGACATAGTGCTCTATAATAACTATTTATTGAATGAATATTTGAATATCCCACTCACAGTGCATGGAACTTTTGTTCCTAATACAATGATAGAAACCTAGATTCCCGCCTTAAGTTTATCTAACAGAACCTTTTAAAAGATTCTCTAGTAAGACTAATAATGCTTTTAATGTGTTTTCCATTGCTTTAGTTCATTGGCTATACCTGATTTAGAAAAGAATAGGAAAACCAAACACTGCAATTATTTTTTTCCTCTTAAAAGGTAAGCCTGTCTCCAATTAAAGACTATAAGATAAACAATATTTTTGTGTGTGTGTGGCTATGGAAAAGTGATAGGAATCACATGAGCTAGAAGTAGCAGGGTTGGCTATCATATTAAACAGAATAAACATCATGGAAACAACCCCAAAAGTTGAAAGCATCCTGCACATTTAAATAAAAAGAGGTCTTATAATTTTGTTTGCCATTACAATACAGAAGGATATTTAAGGGGAAAAGGTAACTATCACATTAGTTAACTTAAAATAAAAAGAGACAAGAAGCTATAATCTAGTTTGTCTTTAAGATGGCCCCTATCAATTCTTTCCTTCTACATTTATTCAACCATTCCTTGTTTGAGACCTGGAATATCTTCCTTCACCCTCTGGGCTGATGATTGTTTTGTGCAATAGATTATGTTACAGTATGACTTTCAGGATTAGGTTATAGAAGGCTTGTAGCCGCCACCTGTCTCTTGGAGCACTCACTTCTGGAGGAAGCCAGCCATCATGTAAGAAGCCCAGCCACTCTGAGAAACGCAAGACCATCATGTAAAGAAGCCAGCCTAAGAGAGAAATATTTAACCTGCACTGCAGCCTAGCCCCTGACATGTGAGTTAGCAGTTTTGGATGGATCTAGCCTCCAATGGTGTTGAGTTGTACTGCATATGCAACTCTAAGTAAGACTGCCTTGCTGAGCATATGAACCCCAGAACAAGGAAGCATATTAATTGTTAATTTAAACTAACAAATTCTGGCATACTGAAGAACACCACATAAAATAGGCTTTCAGACTAATACCATTTTTCTATTATTGAATGTTTTTAAAAGGCAATAATAATAGGAGGTAAGAGTCTAATCAATGTTTAGCACTTCACAAGTTGTTAGAATTGATGCACTGGGAGTCATATTAAACTCTTCCCATTCCCTCATCCAACTAACAACCAAGCTCTCTACAGTCTACCTTTTTAAATGTCTTGATTCAATCCGTCTCCCTCATTCACATGTCCACTGTCTTCTATCGATTTTTAACATCTTGATTAAACTACATGAGTATTTCTTCCTTTAGAGCATCTAACTTCCTACCTCAAAACCATGCTCTACCATCTATAGCCCAACTTCATACTGATCCTTTACATTAATATCATAATCATCTGCTCACAGCAAATTCAAGGTTTTCACTTGTCTGCATAAAACCCTTCAAGGGCTCTCAGAAACTTTCATGGTAAATTCCTCAGTCTAGAACTTCAGGGTTCTCACCATGGAGGATTCGCCACCTCTCATGTTTTCACTCCTCACATGGCCACCTAACCACATCAAACTGCTTTTAACTACCTGAAGGTGTTAGGTGTCTCAATGCTGCTGGCCCAAACACTCTTGACTCTGTTTACAATACCCACCCCTCTGCTCCTTCATCTAATTAATGCTCATTCTTCACCATTCAGCTAAAATTTACAACTTCTATAGAGGCCTTTCTGAACTAGTATATCCAATTTTGACATCTCTCATCTGGGTTTCCATGGATCCATGTATGTTTCTGCTTATGAGTTTAATGTACTTCTATTTAAAGCAGAAGAGACTGTAATCAAGCCTGACATGTTAGGCCCTCAATAAGTATTCTTGAAAGAATAAATGAATTGTTGAAAGCCATAACATTTGCATTTTTGGAATGAAAAATCATAAATATCACTTCTAGCAATGAGTATCAAATTGTTTCTACGAGGAAGGCCACAAAATTAAAATTAGAGGTACATGAGAAGATTCTCAGCGGTGTTCCTTCTGACCCGAGCCTTGGCAAGAATGAGAATAGCTCGCCAGTTAGACTTAAGAATAGAAATGTCCTACCAGAAGCCTTTTCAATGGCATAGAAGCCAAAGAGAGCTAGATAGAATTCAGACACAAAAAGGTCAGTGTGGCTGATGCTCTAGAATACAAAGAGAGGAGCAGCACACAAGGGCAGTATGATGGGCAAAGGCTGGAAGACAGAGGGCTTCACATCTGCTTTACTATGTAGATAATGGGAAACCATTGAAAGATTTTAAGCAGAGGAAGTTTACATATTAGAAAACTCACATGCGAAAAACTGATTAGGAGTGATTGAAGGAAAGCAGACAATGCTTACAGGTCCAAGGTGATAATCTAAGTAAATTCAATTAGAATTAGAATGGACAGAATTTAGTAACTGATATAGAGAAGTGACTCTCAGATTAGGTAGTCTCTCAGGTTTGGCTGTAGGAACTTACGTGACTGTAATACCAAATTAAAATACAGTCAAATTAATTTCAAGGGATTCTGAGAATTTCATACTTATTTTGAGAGAGGGATATTCTGAAAAAGACAATGATGTTTTAAAAGAGATGATTTCATACTCACTTTAACAGCACATATACTAACAGAGATGATTCTGACCCTAGTGTCTTCTGCTATGGAATAGCATTCTTTTGGATTATGTCATGGACTTACTATACTATATCAAAGAATCATTTAAACTTTCTGTACATCAATCATGCTAATTATTGTGTATAAATAACAAAAACTATATGCCTCTCAGATAATTTAATAAGGAAATTCAGAAGTAAGTTTGACTGTGTGGTAATTATTGCTTCCTAAAACCAAGATGAAATATGATCTCATATTTCTCTCTTCTTCTTGAGAGAGAGAGAGAGTAGGAGAGAAGGCTTAAATGATTTCAAATGGTCCTTTCAGCTCCAAAGATCAATGGCTTCAAAAGTCAAGAGTGTTGGTTGGAGCTACAAATACATGCAACCCAGGTAAGTGGTTGATCCTCAACAAGAACCAAGGAATTTATGGTGAAGCTAGGTTGTCCCGCGTAAGCACTTCCTGCTGAGTGAAGTAGTGCTTCCTTTTATTTGCCTTAATGCTCTTCTGTTCTCTGTCGCATTATTTTTTAATGAGGTGTTTTCATTTGTTTAACAAATATTTATTGAGTACCTACTATGTGTCAGGTACCACACTAGATGTTGGTGAAACAGATTTAAATGACACACATTCCCTTTTATTGCATTTTTAAACTGTAAACCATATCCAAGCTAAAATACATCATTTTATAAAGTATTATTTATCATGTACATGATCCTGCTCTAGGAACCATGCCAGGCTACCCCATTAAACTTGATGGACCTGAGAATAGTAAAACTATACACTGTATAATTTATTTATAGTATACAGCAAAGCAACAAGGTCCCCTGAGAAGGCAAGACAGGAAAACTGAAAAATCATCATGACTGCACTCAGAACTCACAGACCATTTGCAAAAAAGCCTTGACTACTTTGTGACTCCATTTCTTTAACTACAAAGCAGTGATAATAAGGGTTACTTCTCATATTCCTTACAGAATATTATAAGGATTAAATAAGTAAAAGCACATTAATTACCTTGAGCTTTTAAAAAAACAATACTAAGTAAATATTAGGTATTGTTGTTAGGTAGCATCACATAAAATCACATTAAAGTCAAAAGCCTACTTAGTTATTCTAATGGTAGTTTAAATCCTAAAATGAAAGCAGAGTAAGTCAAACACGCCCTTAATCAGAATGAGTTAGAAGCTAAATTAAAACTGGAATTAGTTGCATCACTGAAAAATGGCTTCTCGTATGGAACAGAACTTACACGATGTCTAATTTATGTCAATGAAGTTAGATTCTGAGCAAGGACAGGCGCCACTGGAGTGGAATAGTGCTGATTTTGAAATAAATTTTATCTGCCTTTTAGTTTTCAAAAATAAAATCCTAGCTGGTGGGGATCATGCCTTTCCTGAAGCTTATGCTCCCAGACCACACACTCCTCGCCACAGTGTCAAAAAAGGGACATTTCTACCACCAGGCTATTTAATATAAGGCAGCTTCCATAGTGGAACCATTTGTTAATCTTGAGAAGTCAATTATGATGAAACTTACTTGTCTATCATCAAAAACTTAGGTTGCATTCAAAACATTCCATTATGAAAGATCCAGGCCCTTGAAGAGAAAATTTCTTGCCAAGATACTCAAAGCTAAAGCAGACACTAAACACCAAAGAGAAGAGCTAACCCAATAAAATCTCCATCAGTCTCAATAAAACTACCTGTAAACCTAGTGAGAGTAATCAGCAAAGCTCAGGCCCCAGTGGCAAGTCTCAGTAGGGAAAGCTTCCTGATTAGAGAACTAAGTTCTCACCAAGATCACAGTACTGTATTTCTTTTTCTTTCTGGTTCTGAGCTGTAGACTAGATGATAAAAGAGAGAATCTTATAATTCATTTAGATCCCAAAAGGGGAATGAACACTAAGGATGGATAGGAAGATTTCTAGCTCCCAAGAACCAACACCATAAGGTTCTCTGAGTTTAAGCAAGATTGAAAGTTGAATACAGAATCTTCTGACTACAAACCAGCTTTCCATTAGAGTGGATTAGGAAAAGTATTAGTTACAAAAACATCAAGCTTTACCTAGATGTTTAAAACTCCAAAGCAGTGTTTTCATAATCCACATTTAATGTTAGACACAAATTGTTTAAAAAAGATTTACATATTTGGATAACAAGTAGAAATTACTAGTTATCTTTACTACTAAAGATTTAGTAAAGATAAAGATTTAGTATTAAATATTGCTAGTAAAATTATTATTAGTCTTTTAGGACTCAAATAGAGAACCATATCTGAATCTCAAACAAAGAAGATCCATTTTACTATGGATTGTAATCCAGGAGACCTCATGTATTGCTTTTTGGAAAAGCAAATAAATCTCTTTAGAAAGGTAAACCTCTAATTAAAGTACTGAAACAAAAAACAAACCTACAAATTCTAGTTTCACAATACATTTATAGTTTCTTAGCAATACATTCCAAGTTTTAAATTACTCATTATCACGTTCTTCCTTATACCTAATTTGTATCTACTTTATCTTGGGAGATTAAAAAAATTAAAAGTATGCCATCCCTTGAGAATTAACTCTTCACTTTTATTAAAGCTATAAATCACTAGCCACCAACCACTGACTGAAATTAATACCCCAGTTCCTATACCGTTTCCACTTAACTTCTAATTCTCCTATACTTATGGGGTGAAAAGAAGGTGGTAGAACTCTGCTTTTAGTTTATAAAATATAGTTGTTAAAATTCTCACTCTTGCTCCCTAATTAGATTTTACATACGTGCTCCCACACACAGTAAAGGGGGTTAAGATTTTTGAGGTTTTTTTTATATGTGAAGTATATTTACTTCCCAAATTTTATTCAATAACGATGAACATTTATTAAGCACCTACTATGTTTTTTAGATGATATTTTCATCTTAGTTGTCTTGCCTTTTCATTTTCATAGGTTTAATTTCATAATAACTTTCGGCTATTAATGCTACCACAGAAAGGGAGCTTGGAAGGGAAGGAGAAAGAAGTGGAAAAGGCAGGAAGACAGGAAGGCCAAGAAACCAGGAGAAAAAATGGTGCAACAGCTGACACTCTGTACAGCCTCATCTTTCTCCTGAGGCATATCACTAGCAATAGAAACTCTCCATGATCTTATTATCATATTTAAAATGGAGAAGATAATTCTAGAGATCTCAGAAGTCTTTCTGTGCAGTCTAATTTTCATATTTTGCCATTGTAATCTCTAAATGGGTGTTTAAGATTCTAGTGCCCTTGACTTTTATAAATTTTCTAATTGTCCACAGGATATTCAGCATGTTGTCTGTCTAAGGCACTTAATTCCAGAAGTATCTCTTAACAGAACAATCTTGAATCACAGTTGAATTTTTTGCACCACTCATTTTTTTCCATTTCAACTTATCCTGGGAAGAAACAAGTTATGGCCAGGCACAAGAGTGTCCCAGGGCTTAGCCTGAGAGATCTGTCTGTTCCCCAATTGTTTTAAAAGGGTTTTTTTGGATATACTATGTGAAAGTGGACTCTACACAATATAATTTTCTTTTTTAGTTTAGCACCAAGGACTAATTTTTTTTTAAAGAAGCAAACAGGTTTCACATGAAAACTATCTAACATCTACATCCATCATGTTTATTTTTAGTGGAATAGATCCTCATTATCTCATTATTATCATTGCTAACTAAATAGCTTAACTTCAAGTCATCTAACTAAATAATTTAACTTCAAGTTTCCCTGGCTGCCATCTTCTTGAATAGCTAGGACCATAGTATATTTGTATATTTGAAACATAATAAAACACTTTTGTTAATCTAGCATAAACACCTGGAGGACAAGGTGGGCACCTTTCAAGCACAATCATCATGGATGTCTTTTTATATCTAAGATTCTGTTCTCAAAATGTACATTTGCTCATAGATTTCTCTCACTCATTTTCTCCACTTTTAATTACAGAGTGTCCATAAAATAAAATACATTATAAAACTTCATTTATCTAATATATCTGGATTCTCTGCTTTAAAAGGGCCACCCTATGGACTCTTAAATTTAAAGAATAAAATTGTACATGTTTTGCATGACAAGGAAGAAGCAGTTTGTTTCTAGCTGATGGAATAGTTACTCTAGGCTAAGTTTTTATCCATTTCCTTCAGCTACTGCTACGAGGCTTTTATCTCTCAGTACTATCAGTTTTGCAAACCTCGGGCCAACAATCACAGAAGTTGGAGGCCCATCAGAGGAAATCAATCCTAGTCAAGCTAAAGAAACTTGCATCTGCATTTCTGCCAAGCTGAATCACAAACAGTCCACACCCATCATGATCCTTCCTCAAATAATTTCTTCATTTACCTGTGTGGCACTTCCTGAAAGTAAGGAATGGGCCTGACTGGATGAGCTATTATCTCATTAGGAGCTGTGAGGGATCCAAACAGATAACCAACCCCCCCTTGAGTCCACTCTCTTTTCCTCTGCTCCGGCCACCGTTTGTAGTGTTTGTCTTTTCTCAGTTTCCGTGTTGCCCAAGACAGATAGATAAGTCTTTTAAATGATTACCACCACTCTGCATTAGCTTTCAAAGCCACTAATAACTTTTCCATGTCTGGCAGCTGATGTGTGATAGAAATGTTGACAATGTAAAGCAAGAACTGAATCAATGTCAAGAAAGAACAGACCAGAAACTCTTCCAACAAATGAAAATCACCCAGACGTTCTCAGGGAACCACTCTCTTAGAATTTCATCTGTTGTTTTGTTCAAAATATGTGTGATTTGCAAAGTAAGATCTATTTTCATTGTTCTTTAATCAGCAGGAATACCAAGAACAGTACCACAGGTATACATACTGTGTTTTTTAGTTTCAATGTTATTTTTAAATGATCTTTAGTTTTTCTGCTTTCTTCTTGTAGATTATCCAAAAGAAAGTCTCGTAATTTCTAAATATGATATCCTAGAAGAATTACAAAATTTGATTTTCACTGAGAAGCACAATAAATGCTTCCATAGGGGGAGATCAAAGCAGAAAGCTTTCCATTCCCGCTGCTGCAGGCATTCATGTCGCCGGAGGCTCATTTATAACAGTATACCTGGAGGTACAAGGACACAGCCAGAATCCTTGCTATGGTACAACAAGGATAGGTAGATATTACATTTCACTCAGGAGACTAAAACAAAACCAAAAAAAAGAAAAAAAAAGACTGGAGGGTTTGCTAAACATTTGTTTCATTTCAGGGCACACTGCTAAGTTTTCTTTGGCTGGTAAACAGAAAGCCTGTCACTGAATAACACCTATAGCTTCATAGAAGTAAAGGCTTTATCTAACTGAGTCACAGCGATGCTGAAAGCATACCGTCCCAAACTGTTCCATGTTGTCTCGGGTTCCTAGGAAGAACACTGACTACTAACAGCCCCCAGCAGTGCTATCCTTGCTTGGGCTGATGAGGAGCAAATGGCTGCTCCCTGGAGAGATCTCTTGGTTCCAAAGGCTATCAGACTGAACTCCAAATCCCTAACTAGACATAGCAAAAGAAAAACAAAAATGCTTGTGTTTGACTACATTCAAAAATCAAGGACTGGAACAGACTTGTTGGGACAGCAGAACAGAGTGACAGTGATTGTCACCCTGGTCTACTGTCAACAAGTATAAGACGTGTACGTTTCAAAAAGCAGCACTCACTCATCTGACTTTTTCAAAACCTACTGTGTCCCTGACCTTGCTCAAGATGAAGATGAAATATAACCACAGTAAGGTGGGAAACAAAGTGAATCAGATTGACATCATTTTGGATTGTGAAAGAAATAAACAATAAAAGCACTGCAGAGTAACAGGGCAGAATGGGGACCCATTGGTGTAGATAGAATAGTTCATACGCAAATAGAGAAAAAAATTTTGGCCAGGCACAAAGCCAGAAGAGCAATTGAGGCAGAGGACACAGGAAATGCAAAGGTCACAAGGCAAGAAATAGAAGATGCTGAAAACTTCATGGCAGAGAGGAAAAGGTCAGTTTCCACTTGCGTGTGTTTTTTTAATGATTCTCTAATAGATAGCTAGAAATAAAGTAACAAAATGTGTAATTGACAAGCATAGGTTAGCTAAATGTATTTGCCTTTCAAATCTATTATTTCAGATATTTTATGGAGAGAAGAGTACCTTATAATTTTTGTTTTAATGGGTACCTAATGTTTGGCATACTTTTTTTTCCCCTTAGGTACTCTGAAAAATGCTGCAATGTTGCCTGAGAGGCCTTCGCTTTTTATACTTGATTTAGATTATTTTCTCAAGTATGCCCCCTCAAAGCATGCTGCTAAGGCACACACAGAGAGGTATTATTGAACCCTTTGTCGTTCCATCTTTCTTAGACAAGTCTTCCCAGGGCAACACCTTGATTTTAATTTGAGCAGACCCATGTATGGGAACAAATCAATCCCCTGGGAAACAGAGCAGACTCTACCCAGGATTTAATCAAGGTCCCACTGGAATCTATGCTAGGACTCTGATTCAGGAATTTACGTGCAGCTTGACACAGGAAAGCTCACCTTGACTATATGCTGGAGCAAAGCACTAGTGAAGACTGTTGAGTACTGGGCAGCGTGAACAGAACAGCAGACAGCAGCCTGAGCTATTCGCTCTAAAAATCTGCATCTGTTGAGCTTAGTGTGTGTGCAAAATCAAATAGACTTATCTTCTTGATTGATTTTGATTTTTCAATACATAACAACAAATGATGGCCAATTCATTGGATCATTGCACTAAAAATCTAAGTTGATCATTCAGATCACATCTGGTTACTTTATTCATTTAGTCACCAAACAGGATCAGCCACAGAGAATTTTGGTTCATCTTAAAAACTTCTGAATAGAAATCTGAAGAAAAACAGTCAATTTAAGGTGCATATATAAATACATATGATGAATAAAACAAATTTATAACAAGACCACTTCAGAAATCTATTTTTCTTGTTGAGTCATCAAAAAAGAATAACCTGTAATATATTTTAACTCCCTTGTGCCTATACTTATTCACTACAATTTTTATTTCTGAAAAATTTTTTTGTAAACTGAATTTTGTGAATCAAATTTTAAGTTACATAAAACAATGTATTAACTTGCTTATTATTCTGTTTGTAGTTAAAATAAGTCCCCTCAAATATGCCTCTGGTGTAGCTGGAATTTTATACAATAGCTTTACTTGAAAGTGAGGTTTTGTTGCAAATTCTGTGTTTGCCAGTAAGCCTAAATTTGTAGCCAGATTCATTCATGAAAACAACACAAGAGAGATGTGTCTCTCTGTTTTAAAAATGTAGGGCCATAGAAGTTTATTTTTCTCCAGTCAAATAAGTAAAAAATGTAAATATGAGTTCTCTATCATGCGTGTTCTTCTCTGTGAGAAGTGTGGTTGAATATATTCACGTGAACTACCAGTTAGGAGACCATTTTTGTTAAATCCTCTGTCGAGTATGGCCCTCTTTCTCTTACTCAAAATCTTCTTGTTGTCCACTTAAATCTTCCTGACAAAACATCACCATGTTACCTGCAGCTTTGTTAGATCTCCCAGAACTCACTCCTTCTCATTTCTCACTTCTTCACAACAATCTGCCTCTTGTCCTATGTGAAGACACTTTTTGTTTTTATATCAGAAAGATCAATGATTTGAGGAGAAACTTATTCAGTGTTTACATATATGAATATGTAAATTGTATGCATAGTTTCATTTAAGTTTATTAAGCTCATAGAAAGGAAACAGATATAGAAGATGTATGAAACTACAAAATCAACACCATTCACATGTGATGAGTACACTTAAACATGAATGAATAGAAAAAGATGCAGTTTTAGTCACTGAATCTGAACTGTAAGAAATAATGAAACTGGTTTCTAACTGTTTTTTGCCTATCTGATTTACATTCAGCATTCTCCTCCCTCTCACTTTCTAAAGAGATCTTCGTTCTCCCTAGCTGTCTGCAAAGTGTGTACCAAAGTACACTTTGAAAATCACCACAGCTATGTACAACCCCACTTTCCCACAGTTCCCACAGTTACAGAACAGGACTCCAACCAGAAATTGTTAAATGTATATTCTAAAATATGTATTGCAAATGTTTCGTTATTATACTTGAATTTGGTCAATTTACAAAGCTGCGATCATCAGTCTCTGTAAATCATTACATTAAAATATTAGTTTTCCACATAACTAAAGTAGTTCAGAGTTGTAAAAGCACCAAAATGTGTTTGAAACCAGTGATATTTTTCACTGTTTTCTTCCAAATTAAACGGAATGGAAACTACAAGTTCTTAGTAAAATTTTCTCTAAGGACTAAAAAGAGAAATTTGCTGTTCTGAATGTAGGTTGGGCTTTTTTTTTTAATAGTTGAGTTCTAAATCAAAACTCCTAAAAATAGGAGTTTATGGTGGAAATGACAGCGTTTTAACTCAAAAGGCATGAGCGGTGTCCTTTTACAGATGCCTAAATCAAACACAGAAAAAAGTGATGTGTTGCCAGGATGCTCCATGTTCTTTCCTTTAATTGCCATATATAATTAATAGCCTGGACATTTTTTTAAGAAAATAAATTGCAAAGTTGCAAGCAAGTCGATTACACAATATAGTACCATGCAACATATCGAAAACAACAAATTTAATCATTTTTTGTGGTCTGGGTTGAATTCAACATTAAAATCTTTTTATTGAACTCCATAACAACAAAGAATTTCAGACTTACAGATGACCATCTTTGAAGTTGGCTAGAACTCTGACCATACTATGATTGTCTGATACTGAAAAAGGACAAAGTGCAGAATACAATATTCCAACCAGGATTTGGGCTGATCTGCGAAACTCGAGAAAAGTACTGTGAAGGAATTACAGATATAGAACAACTGGGTAGGTCATTTGATCTTGCTTCTGAGACTGAACTTAAAAACCTGTTTCAGATTAAACAGCACTTCATAGCTTTCTTTTTTCTTTTTTTTTCTCAAACACAAAAATACTTTTACGAATTAAAAGAAACAAGATTGGAAGAAATAAAATTATATAGTATGCATTTCTTTTTCTACGTAGGTTCACAAAGTTCCTGCAATTGAAATCATTCAAATTTACTCAAAATACAGACACTAAGTAGCAACACACCAAACCCTGGGGAAACATACAAGCCTTTTCTATAGGAAATATGTGTATGGCTGATGAGAGCCACAGTTCATCTTCTAACATACCTTAAAACAAAGAAAAATTGCCTCACACTTTTAGAAATCAAGCTGTCCCCTGGACAAAATATAGTTTTAGCAATCAACATTTTATGGCTTTCATCGTTTTCAAATATACTACACAAAACCATACAGACAGTATTTTTACTATATATTTGACATGAAAAATAGAACTGAAGTTTTAGTTTATATTATTAAGATAACTACATGAAATTAATTCAGATTACATTTATATATTTTAATAAAAATCTTGAATCACATTGGTCCCACAGTTTATGTAAAAGTTTTTACTAAATTCATCTGAATTTTGATGATATTGTATATATGTACTTTTAGCATGGAATATTTTTGCTATGTTTTCCTGAATAGGTTAGGTTACACAAACTTAAATATAACTGTCCTTTAGTCCACAAAATCGTTTTACTTCCCACTCTTCAATAACAGTTCAAGTATTGGCTGAAAATTGAAAATTCATTTTTATTTAAAGAAATGAGTTAAATATAAGGAAATCTTTAATGGTAGGTACAGAATAAGTACTTAAATACATAATTTTAGAGGTTGTTGTCAAATAAGTTTAAAATATTATTTCATGAAGCAAGACAAATGCACATCAAACACAATACTGAGGAATGTCTATCAATTTACAAATTATCCCTAGGTTAACAAAACTGGCAAAAGTTTGTTCTTAACTATTTTGGAAATATTCCATTTCCCCTTAAAATTTATTTATGTTATCTAGGATCTCACTTTTCAATTATTTTCACTACCATTCCTTCTTTTACAATTAACATAACTTATAAAGGGTTGAACTTAAAAAAAATCTTTCTATTTGTAACGATTTAAATTCATTGTACAGTACCTGGAACTGTTTTTGAAACTGAAATTCTCAGCGATTAGCGAGTCACAGTATAATAATCATCCCTTTGGGTAAGACTTGTCAAACCTTCCAGAGTAAAAAAAAACAAAAATACGCCCCACGTACACAAGGCACAGTAGTGCAGCACCCGTTAGGAAGGAGGCTGGAAGACCAGCCGGGTCTGGAGAACGGAGCAGGAGCGGAACGGTGCTGGCACCTAGTGGAAGAAGCCAGTAAGACACTTGTCCTCCTTGGCTCTCAAAGGCACGCTGGGCAAAGAACACATTTTAATTATTTTAATCTATGCTTTCTATCACACATATTTGAAAGAAAGGTAAATAACAAGTATCTGGAATAATTCATCCTAACTATGCAGCCAAATGTTATGATTTTAATTTTCTGCAAGAACAGAAAGAAAACTTGGAGGGTTGGAAGTGGTGGAAAGGAACAGGGCCAATTGTGAGGGATAATATATAACCTAGTAAATATAGGATTGTGCAACTCTCTTTTCTCTTGATGTGTTCTGCCAAACCTGGTCACACTAGTCTACTCTCCATCAAGCGAAGAATTTTTATCAAATCAAGTGACAGGCTGTTTGTGAAGTTCTGTCTCTCTGGGACATAAGTCACCAAACACTGCTTATGTTACTTAGCACTAAATTTGTAGTTTCCCAATGAGTCAATATTGTGTGCAGAGGTATTGTTATTTTCACTTTATGACATTTTTTAGTTAGAAGACAAATTTAGTTTTGGAGCCCATCTTTTGGGACGGGGAAAGGTCGGGCTCTGAATAAACGGGGTGAGCCTAGGAGCTGGTGTGAGCAGACAAGCAGAATTGCTACTAATCTCCAGGGAGAAACCCAGAAAAGTCTCCTTCACTGCGAAAACATATGACTTCCTCTGTTATATGGGTACTGGAGTTTAGTTCCCTGATATACATTTATCCTTCTAGTTCTTGGTGTTTCTGGAATGGTTAGAAATTACTTTCTGATGGAGCCACAAAAAGGATCAATATATGAAGATCAAGATCAAGATGTACCTTGTGGTAAATCAAGGCTTATCTTGTGGTAACTCAAGACTTATCTTGTAAATTAAGACTTATCGTATGGTAAATGTTTTCCTTTGTTGAATAATGACTTAGGTTATATTAACTGTGAGAGTCCTATTATTTATTCTAAGTTTGTGTTATTTTATGAGGCAATTATATTGTTTTAGATGGCTTGCTTAAATTTTAGCTGGTAAACTATGAGAGAGTTTATATGCATATACACAACAATTCTGGTCTAATCTTCCTCCAGTTGCATCAATGCCACAATCCCAGGCATCATGACCTCTGTACTTCTTTAGGTGACTTTGTTGAAAAGTGGTTAGAGGTAAAGGTCAGAGGGGGTATTTTGCCCCCGATTGGCCAGTTGTGGGGGTCATTTCCACATGAGGGGCTTTGGCCCAGGGTCTATACGATAAGGACAAAGTGGAGGTAGAGCCTCCTGACAAGAGGGGAGAGTACACAGGTAGTCATGAAGAAGGAAAGAGTGATTATCACACAAAGCTTGGAGAAACCTTAGTAGGAGCCCAGAGGAAGCAAACTGCCTTCAGTTTAGAGTGGGGTTGGAGGCAGGGTGTGGCATGAAGAAAAACTTCATGAAGGTGATAGCTAGATATTGAGAGAGGACTGGGATTTAAATAAACCATGCGGGTTGAAGAGCAAACTGCCACAAAGAAAGTTTAGGAGGGTACAGCCCCGCCTTTCCCCTCAGGTACACAGCCTGTGCAGAGACACATCTGCCCTACAGCCTGTGTCTGGGAAGAGCGTGGCTCCGGAGAATGAACCAGTGACTATGACTGCCCTGTTGAACACAGCCACTGCACATTTGTAAAGTATTTCTAACCCCACCAAACTTACATGTGGCCTCATTAGCAAAGATAAATTCCATGTTTTTCCCCTTTCTCTCAGCCCAGCCCTTTCTTGTTCTTTCATCCAGTACAATGAGCCTTATTTCAAAAGCCAATCAACAAAGTACAGAATGAAGACTGAGTGCCCTAAAATGGGTCCAGTGTAGCTGGTGAATCAGTTTATCTTCATAGTGTGAATTCATTCTTATTTTCAAGCTGTAAGTATACAAGGGATAATAAAAAATATATGGTGTTTAAATTAAAAAATCATCATAGTAAAAGACACATGGTCATTAATCCACCTCAAAATACCGCCCCCCTGCACACACTTTGCACACACTTATCCCATGATGCTTGCCACTCTCTGAAGCAGTTCTGAACGTCCTCTTTTGTATCTTTATGAGGTGTGATCCAAAACAGTGAGCACTGTTACTCAGTGCCATCCAGCAGAAAGGCAGGCTCATAAATACACCATGGTATGTCCACGTCCCCTCTATTCACCAGATCTGGTTCCATGTGACTTGCTGGCATTTCCTCAAAGTCAAAATCACTATGAAAGATGAATATTTGGAATTGATTCAGATCTTTGAGGTAACTGCAACAGCAAAATGACAAATTCATGAAGGACTGCTTACTATATAAACCAGCAAGGATGATCAGGCAAGTGTGTTCAATGCAAGGGGGGGAGTATTTCAAGGGATTAAAGCATTTTGTTTGCTACTCTAATAAAATTTTTAAAATTTAAACATTCTCTTTTTTAAAATTTATTTATTTATTTATTTATTTATTTATTTTTTAATTTATTTTTCCTGGGGATCCAACTCACAACCTCACACTTGCCAGGAAGGTGCTGTGCCACTGAGTTAAATCCCTGGTCCCACGTTTTTCAGTCATACTGAGTATTATGCTTTATGCTCATTTTGTTCTGCATAATACCCTTGTTTGCTAAGAACATGCTGAAATATGTTTATTTCTCCATTTCTCCAGGAGTCAATCTTCTCAACACAACCAAAACCTAAACTCAAAATGAAACAAAAACTTTCTCCTGACCTACATGATTATTTTTAGGTCTTTTCCTGTGAGTATAGGAAGAGGTGGCTGCCTCTCTTCCTCTCAAATGCTTCCATAATTGGGTAATGAAAAAAAAAGTTAGGTTTCTTTAATGAAGAAACTAAACTGGGACACTGAAGTGAAGAATATTATTAATACCATGTGCTCAATTGACAGACCTTGTTTTTAGTCTGTTTAAGAGAAATATGAACCATATGATTCAGAAAATCTTCCTCTGGGTATATACCCAACAGAGTTGAAAGCAGAAACTTGGAGAGATAACTGCACACTACTGTTTGTAGCAACAATATTCACAATAGACAAAAAGTAGAAGCAACCCAGTATTCATCAACAGATGAACAGAGAGGTAACATTGATACATGCATACAATGGAATGCTATTCAGCCTTGGAAAGAATTTTTGACACTTGCTACAAACATGGATGAACCTTGGAAGAATTACATACACTAAATGGAATAAGCCAATCACAAAAGGACAAATGCTGCATGATTCCAGTTCTGTTTAGTACCTAGCTAGAAGACTCAAACTCATAGACAAAAAAAAAAAAAAAAATAGTGGCTGTGGGGAGCGGGACTTGAAGTATTAATACTTAATGGATACAGAATTTCAGCTTTGAAAGATGAAAACCATTCTGGAGATGGATGATAGTAATAGTTATACAACACGTGAATCTACTTAGTACTACTGAACTGGGGCAGGGATATAGATCAGCGGCACAGCACCTACCAGGCAAGCACAAGGTCCTGAGTCTGAGTCCTGGTACCAAACAAACAAACAAGCAATGTGATACCAATGAGCTTTACATTTAAAAATGAAGAGGTAAATTTTACTTTTATGTGTTTTATCTCATTTAAAAAACCTAACATTATTCAATAAAGAAAAACATTGAAAATATTTCATTATTAAAAGTTTGGAGCAGTAGTTAGAATATAAGAAACACAAGAAAGCTAGCTCTCTGGTGCATTTGCTGTAAATGATGTATATGCTTTCTGTAGCAATAAAAAAGGAATCAATGATTTTGTTAGTAAGAGTATTAGAGTCAAAATAAGCTAAAAATTATCATCACTTGCAAACATTAAATAATATATGAAAGCAATTTACAAATGCAAATTTACTTCTTTGTTTCCATATTGTACTACCATTGTAAAAAGAAGTTTGCTATTAAAATATAGTGTTAAAAGCTTTATATTATCAGGCATCTCACAAAGTATAGCTACATTCAAAGATTAAGTCCTGCTACTTCAAAACAATTTTTATATTTACTAACCACTACATATCCTCATTATAAAAGACAAAATATGTATGGCTACTTTAAATGTAATTAAATTTAATTGAATGTGTAATAAACTCCTTTGATCAATTATAATACCAATTAATACTTAATGCTATAGGTAAGTATCAGCACATGATAGTTCCAATAGCTAACTGTGTTTTAAAATCTTTCTATGACATTAGCATGCATCCCCTAAACTTCTATTTCATGTGTACATTGGCCTGCCTGGTATAATTAGAATTAAGAGGAAGACTTAAGAAAATGCTGGGCAGGTGAAACTTTTTTCCCATAAATCATTGCTTTAAATATGTAATCACAATGCTCAGTGACCAATTAATTAGAATCCAAGTAACAGTTGGTTTTATTCAACAACTGTCCAGCCTAGAAGGCTAATGAAAAATGGCCACCACTATAATCTTAATAATAACCTCTGGGCTGTCAGCATGTCACAGCGTGACCATGAAATGTAACTTGACAGATAAGGGAAGTGAGTTATTAATGCAACCAACCTGTGCTGAGACCGTGTTTTAATATTTTATGTGTGTTTATTTGGCATAGTATTACATTTTTGCAGTCTGTCTTGAGCAGTCCTACTTTGGAAACCATTTCTCTTGATAATAACTCCTTAATGCTGAGAATTTACTTTATTCCGTATCCTTCAATTCTCCTTGCTGTACCTGACAGCAAAACCTTTTAAAAATCATTTAGTTCTTTAGTCATCTGCAGTTTTAACTCTAGCATTTTGAATCAGTTCGTAAGTGATAATAAAATGCACAAAGGAATGAGAAAGAGAATCCAATTACATCTACCTGTGCAGTTGGGCTGCACACCAAATAGTAACAATAAACAGGCATTCTTAAGTCACAGCGTTTCACTGGAAATGGAGCAGAACCTGTGTATTTTAACAACTTTTTACAACTAGTAACCACTACAGCATTTATTTTACTTTTTAAAAGAAAACGAGAGAAGGTTCATAATTTAAACTAAAGGGTCTTTCAGCCTTGAAGACAAAAAGCACTTCTGCTTAGCACCTGAGCAGTAACATGGGGTGTGTACAGGTGAATTAAGAGGACTGGGCTCAGAGATAGTTTGTCTTTGCCAATCTGAAGCATGTAACTCGTTTCCAGTCCTGCAATCATTTATTATCCAATAAAGAAAGCCTGGATTTTTGCTCCACAAACACAGTGGTGGTCCTCAGCTTATGATTTACCATGTCTGCTCTGAATGCATGACACAGACTGTTACAAAATAGTCTCTCTCGTAATACACACACCTCTGATGATATTTTAGGTCTGATTTATTTCTGTGTCACACAACCAGAGTTTTAGGCAGCTGCACACATTTTCTATCTCCAAAGTGACACTCAAAACATATTTTAGGAGGTACTTTAAATTAAATGCTATGTATCTGAGCATATATGGCAAAGGGATCTCAAGTTTTATTGGGTTAGTAACCTGATATTCATTTTTCTCTTAGAAGGAACTGTTTTTAAGACTTGGAAGCACTGCACCCAAAACACATTTTAGGCATTACTCTAGTCTAAATGATATGTATACGGAAATAAAAGTAAATATTCCCAAGGAATGTTGCGCTAGTAATTAGATACTTCTTTTTCCTCTGGAAGGACTGTCATTATTCCAAAATATGAATGTTTTATAAGGATGCTGAAAATATATAGTGTTAATAAGACAGGGTTTTATTCCAATGGAAGACAAGACACATCATTTTACAAGTCCTAGTTCCTAAGAGTGTAACTCTGACTTCAAATTTATATCATGCATATATTCAACTACAAACACAACTAGAAGTTTGTAGAATACAAGTTTTCAGACTAGAAGTCTCAAGTATGACACACCTAGGAGTGCAGAATATGTGTAAAAGTCAAAGGCTCCAGGCTTTAAAATTTGCCATCCTAATTACATGGTACAATGTAGTATATACCAGAAAACAATATATATTTGGTAAGTTAGTATAGAAATGTATACATTCCCTAGAAATACATGGTAGTATGAGTTCAGATGCTAAATTAAGATAAAAAGTGAATTCAGCTATCATTCTCATTAGGGATAAATTACAAACATAGATAGACTGACATAAGTGATGAGTTTATGTTCAAAGAAAAATTTTATATAGTGATATAGAGAAGAGGCAGAAAAATTAATTTAAAATCATTTCATGAAAACTGCTTGAATATAATGGAAGTAACTAGCCATCCAGCAGAACACTGTAAAATAACCAACATTGAAAAGCACAGTAAAGTTACACCACAATACCATTTAGTAATGCAAAGTTTGCCTTCTAATACTCTAGATCTAAAGTTACACTGTCCAATGTGTCAGCCACTAACATGAGTGGCAACTGAACACCTGAAGTATGGCTTGACATATGACCAGTCTAAATTGAGATGTTTCGTAAGCATAAAATACACACCAATTTCAAAGACTTAGTAGTAAAAGCAACATAAAAGACCTCACTCATATTTTAATTGATTACAAGTCAATATTTTGAATTGATTATATTAAATAAAATACATTATTAAAATGAATTTCACCTGTCCTTACTTTTTTAATGTGGCTATTTAAAATCTTAAACTCACAGAAGTGCTTTGCATTATATTTTATTGAACAATATTTGCCTAAAGGATAAAGTTGTACAAGTTGCAAACTGAATGAAAAATTACAAATTCTTGTGTCTACTGCCCTACATTTGGCAAGCCGGAAAAGTGAGGCTTAGACCACATGACTGATGGGTTCTGACTGAGCTCAGATTTCATAATAGATGTACTTACAGGGCAGGGTCTGATTATCAGACCAGTTTTTCATCCTTGAAGGTATCCAGAGATAATGACTTGTCTCCATCACCAGATTTAAAAGTACTACCCTTGTGGACAGTATTAAAACTCTTTCTGTGATGCATTGTAACCACCTATCATCTTGATTTACAAGCATCTATGCGATCATCTTTATTCTTTTTGTCCTGATGAAGGACACTTATCAGCAGGTATTCCTTTTATATAATACAAAAAAAAATGTATACATCTCAATGAAAGTTTTTCATTTTCCATTTAAATTAGTGAATATTAATCATATGAAATACTGGATTTCATTGTGGCATTTTCATACATGAATGTAACATTATTTGATCATATCCAATCTTCCCTTAAAATTCCTTCCCTCCTCCCCTGACCTCTTTGTCTTCTCTAATATTCTTGCTCCTAATTTCATGTTACCTTTTCCCCCCTAGATTTCATATATAAGAGAAAACATAGAATTTGTCTTTGAGTCTGGCTTATTTTGCATAATTTGATCCTCTCCAGTTTTATCCACTTTCCTGAAAAGGACATGATTCCATTCTTCTTAACAGCTGAATAGTACTCCAATGTGTCTTTACACATTTTCTTTATCCATTCATCTGTTGATGGGTATCTAGATTGATTTCACAATTTAACTGTTGTGAATTGTGTCACGATAAACTTGAGCACGCAGATATCTTTGTAATATGTTGATTCTAATTCTTTGAGGCATATACTGAGGAGTGGTACAGAATGCCATTTGCAACAACATGGCTAGAAACTGAGGCCATTATGTAAAGTGAAATAAGCCAAACATACGTCAGTGGTGTTTGTTTATTTGTTTTGTTTTTTTGTACCAGGAATTGAACTCAAGACCATGTGTTTGCCAGACAGGCACTTATGCTGCTGAGTTATATCCCTAGCCACAAGTCAGTTTAAAATAAACCTTAAATTTGTGCTTAAAATACAAAAAGGGTTAGGTCATTTTCATACAAGCTCCAGTTTTCTTTCTCAGGAATGGTACACCCTCTATCCCTCCCTCCCCATCCTAAACCTCATCCCTGCCAGACCCTGCATATCCTTTCAAAAGGCTTCTTTCTACAGTCATTTCCATGTCTACGTGACAATTTTCTCCTTAGTAGGATAGTTTGTACTTTTTATGTTTATTGTTATTAACATGACATCAGGTTTAAATTTGTATTAATGTCCATCTCTAGATTTTATTTTCTGAGAGCCTAAAGTTGAAGAGACATTCACGGACTTCAAGGGAGGAGAACAAGAAGTTACTAAGACCTCCTGTGGGTTGGCGCCATGTGTGGGCTGAGTGGGGGACAACCAGAGGCCAGCCCTTTCTGGCACGCGGGCAGAGAGACAAGAAGAATTGTTAGGAGTTCTGTGTGGGTCACCTAGAGAAAAAAATTGGTTTTTGAGATGAATGATAGTTGTTAGAAACCCCACCCAGGTCAGCAATTCCTTATCAACAAGATAAGGATGATTTTGGAGTTCTTCTGACAACAATGGAAGCACAAACAAATCCACATATTGAATAAATAAATAAATCTCCTGCAATAACAGACATTGGTCCATGCTGCACACTTTCCTGTCTCTGATACTGACCTAGAGTCAAATTTTGTGGTAAAGAGTGGTTGATCACCATGAGTTCATAGAGGATGAGAAAAAGAATGCTTGCCATGAGCCTGCTTGATGTTGACTTTGCCTCTCAACAATGTATTGTCCATAAGAATCCTTGACATTCCTTAAACCTAATTTTATTTTTAGATTGTTTTACCTTTTGAAAAAAGTAGCCTACCTGGGTTTACTCATTTATAACTTTGCCAGAATTTTAAAAAGGTTCAACTAAAACAAAATCCCACCTCTGCCCAAAGTTTTAGATTTCATAGACCAGTAATTTTTTAAATTGAGAAATAACAGAGTTGCCAAATTTTGATTTTGACAAGCAGGAAACATTTTTAAATGATTATCATCTACTGTCACAATTAGTTCATGAAAAAATGGAATTTATAATAACACAGTAGGAAAGACAGAATCTTAAAAATGACAGATCTTTAATTAAAAGTAATTTAATGAAAATATATTTTTTAACTTTTCTTATTTTCAACAAGCCAAGGAAGGGCATGGACTCAGGAAACATTTGAGAATCACTGGGTTACACCATAAATCCTTTCCTTAATTATCTCCCATCAAAGTCATTTTATTTCTGCTCCCTCACTATTTTTCTTGTATCAGTTCTATTATATCATATCATATAGTTGTCCATTTGCGCATGTCCTCCCTAGACAAGGATGGGGATTTTCTTTTCTCTTGACTTCAATACCAAACATAAGAGATTCAAGATATCTTTTCATGAATAAATGAATGTACGAATTTAAGAAATATTAACAAATGAAATCAAAGCATTATAATTATATTTTGCCTCTATTTCACAGGTTAGATTACTTTTTCCTACTGTGGAAATAGATGAATGGAAGGAACATGACATTTACTACAAAGAAAGAACATGGTTGAGAGATCACCTAGAATCATCACCTAGAATCACCTTTATGGATATTTATCAAGATTTGACACATGAATAACAATTCTGAGCTTCAGACACAGACACTGGGTTTTACACAAATCTCAACAACCAAGACTGCATTTTGGAACACCACAAAATTACACCATAAGCAGGTGAATCCTACCATGGTTCCATTTTTGCCTGTGTTTCTGGTAGTCATGCTTGAGGTACAATGAATTCAGGGTAACTTGGACCAAAGAAAAAGAATCGAAGTGGAATAATCTGTCCTTTCCTTTTAGTTCTTAGCAATGCAGATATGAAATAGGAAACATTTGCGAGGGCAGGGTGTGGATCATCTATTATTTGTTGTTCGAAAGGATTCCTATATTTACATATCTCCATTACTAGTTTCTGTGAATAAGTTTTCTTAACTTTATGACTATATTATCAAATGCATATGTTCATCTAAATAAACAGCAGAACTTTCATCTTGAGGAAGTAGAAGAGACCTCATGACTAGAAGCAAACTGTAGGTCAAGGAAGTCTAGAGCTAAAAGTTTGTGCAAGGAACTATTTTTTTCTGATCATTACAACTCAAACTGGCAATTCTTGGAAATCTTGTACTGTAATAACTACGGGTAAAAACAAAACAAAAAGCAGTGATGTCTTAACATCGAAACAAACAAGGGCTCCATTTTTATTAGTCCAGATCATGGCCTTGGGCAAACAGACCATGCTTTCTGCAGTCTGGGCCTGGTCCCCACATTGTTATGTTTCAGTTATGAAGAATGGGACATTTGAGAAGACTTCTCTCAAACGACTGGCTATTTACAGACCGTTTAGATCTGGTTACTCATCTATCACCAAGCTGAGGCTACCCAGTGTTCTCTGGATCCTTCAGTGGCATTGAGGAATTTGATTTTTATCATTTCGCTATTCTACATTTGTCTCTACCTATTTAGTTTTGAAGTATCAGTTGCCTCTATTATGGTCCATATCTAAACATTGCTTTTGGTTATCAAGGTTTGAATATCAGAAAATATTTAGTTAATGATAACAAGATGTACTGTAAACTATTACTAATCAGCAATGTGCTGGAACTTTAAAATGTTTCTTAATCATCAACTTTTGGATTTCCAATAGAGGCCGCAGGATTATTTTGGGCTACTTTGTGAAACTGGAAAGCTCAGCTAAATAACAAAAATGTATTAATGTTTTTCTTTTGTAGCTCAAAAGATTCATATTTTTCATAACTATAATGATGACCCATACAACTGATAAAACCAAGTCATAAATCTTATATATAGTCAGAGAAATGGACTACAGAATAAAAATCAAAACAGCACAAAACATGATACAAAAGTTCCAAACTGAGAGGTGCATTCTTGCCTAATAAAAATTTATACTTAGTATGTGACAAAAACATAACAGAGCTAAATTTACAGATAATTTTCTTTGTAAATTAGTGGCTCAGAATTTTAGTATTTTATATTGGTAAAACTAATTTTAGTACAAAGTTTTTCAGCATAAACATTTCCTTGCATAAGAGCATATGTTTCAAATACAGGATGAGCATTTCTAATAAAAATATCTGAATTCAAAGTGATCCAAAATCAGAATCTTTTTGAGGAAAACCATGATACCACATTCAAAAATTCCACACCTAATCTAAGTCAAAGTCAAAACTCAGGAGCACTACAAACATCATAGTAATCTTCAGGCTATGTGCAATTAGGGGCATATAAAACAAATAAATTTATGGTTAGACTTGGGTCCCACACCCAAGGTATCTCATTATGTAAAAGAAATATTCTAAAATCTGAAAAAATGTGATATCTTCAATATTTTTGCACCTAAGTTTTTCAGATAGGAGATATTCAACCTGTATTGTGTTCAATATTAGTTGGAAAGAAAATATAAATCTATGGTTTTGAAAATTATTATAATAATAGAAGAAATTATTCAAAGTAGTTATTCACCATTTATGCAACTCAACTATTTGATGCTTAATAAATGAAATTAAATATTAATTAATAAATATATACTATGGACCAGACACTGTGACGACAAAACATAATGAATTGCTTGATTTTTCAGTTGCTTACTGGATGTCATCACATGGGATAACTAGTTTTTTCAACAATTTTAATTTGGTTTCTACATTGAGACAGAAATTTGGAATTCAGAGGGAATTGCAGTATTACTCTGCAGAACCACACCCTCATTCTGGTGCTCAGTGCTAAACTTATCACCCTCTCCCTTCTAATCATCCCCTCCCATTTCTATCAGCTCGACTGGCCTCTCAGGTGAAATCTAGAGATTTATCTTGGCATAGCATTCCCTATAAAAATGTCTCCAATGCCCTGCTGGGAAGTCTGCCCTGTGTTCCTGTACATTCTTTATCAGGCTTTTCTCTTCCTAATCAGGGTGTCTCTATCTGTGGACTCTTGTGTCTCCACCCCATCCTAGAGTTTTTAGTACTGCTCTAAGCAGCTATATTTCCATCTAGATATTCATTTTTTCCTGTGGAGAAAGGCTTAAAATTTTTAGTATGGCCTCCTTGCTAAGCTGAATGCAACTTAGTTTCTCTTTCTAAGAAAAGTATTAAATTCACACTATTTTAACTTTTAAATTGACAAATACTGTGTACATCTATCATGTATGATATGATATTTTGAAATAGTTCAAGAGAGTTATTGTATACAATGGTACCTATCATATTCAACATCTTCTTGTATTTTGAAAATTGCTAAGAGTAGACTTTAAAATCAACCCCCACCCTAAGTATGTAAAATTATCTCAGCTGAATCTTCTTAAAAATTTTCTTAATTTTATTTTTTTTAATTTTTAAAAATCATTTTTTAAATTTAAATTTTTTTTTTAAATTTTTAAAAAAATTTCATCACACATCTTCCTTTATACTTTTCTTTATCTTCTGTGTGCCTAAAGTGGTTTTCCTTTACTTTCCCTTGTTCACAAGTGCAAATTCTAGGCATCCGTTTCAAATACTGCCTCTTTCAGGATGTTTAGTTAAAACTGTCCTGACAGAACACTGATCACTTCTGCATCTGTCCCTCACTGCTCCACAAGCGACTTCGAAGGCTATGGATCCCTTTCTCATTTGCATTTGGGGTATTTTTGTACCTGTTTCATTTACCCCATTACTTTTTTAAACCATTAGAAAGTTCTTTGATGTATTTTTGCTCCTCCTCAACCTCAGCACAGTGTAGCAGGCATTCAATGAATGAATGAATAAACAAACAAACTAAAGAAGGACCTGACAAAATCAACTTGTAAGCTATAACCACCAAAAAATGAAGAGTGTACAGTATTTCATCAAGAAGTTATAATAAGTATGTATAAGGGCTGACATTATGAAATAAAAAAAAAACTTATGCTAAGTACTTGAAAAACTTTCTCAAAAGTGTTACTTTTAGAGACTGATCATTTCCCACTTTGCAATGCAAGAAAATTAAAATTTATACTGTCTTTCATTACAACTCTGTTTCTGTACTTACTGGAAAGTACACTATGTGGGCAAGTCTGTGCCATTATTCAGATGGCCTGCTTGACTTGTTACTCTCTTGTAATATTGGATTTTGTGATTTTTATCTCCAGGCACTCTCAGTAGCTGCTCACCATTAATCATGGGGATTTTAACTATAGAAACATTAGAGATGACAAACCAAGATTAAAGATGTATGATAAATGTGGCAAAAAATATCTCTGCTTAACTCTTCATATGTACTCATCAAAACTTGCACCTCTGGTAATGAATGCTTAGGCCTAACTTTTTTTTTCTCTTTTAAGAGAGTAATCCATCTCGGGGAATGATATCTGTGAAACAACTTAAGAACTGTTGCCTATGAGGGGTTGGGACACAGAAAACAGTCACAAAAAGAAAAAAAAAGTAGAGGCTGTTCAAATCCCAGCTTGGCCTTACCCTTTGGTGCTGGTCAATAAACTTGGTACCAGATATAAACAAAACATTCCATTCAGCATTATGTCAACCTTCAGCACAAAGGTCATCCATCACTGTACATTAATGTTCTGAGCACCTGTAAAATCTGATGTGCATTTTTTAGGCCATTTTTTTTCAACTTTGTGTCTGTCAGAGATACCCCCCACTATATACATATTATTTATGTTGGGAGTAGCTTTCTAAATGTCACCCAAATGAATTAGCATCATGCTGAGCCTCAGAGTTAAGAGAGTCGCCATGTGCATTTATGTGTTTTCTCTCCCGAATACTGACACATTTATATCCTTTCTCCGTCTGCTCTGGCTTTGGCAGAGATGCATAGTACAAGCAGTTTATTTTACTATGACATGGTGACAAAATAGAACTTTATTTATGTGAAGCTGGTTAAAAATGCCCTGGTCAAAAAATATGACACCAGTTAAGGAAATCTAATAAAACCTCTTGTAGAAATGGTGTAAAGTATAGAGTTTTATTTGGAACTTAATGAGGTTGGTAATGCATACTGTACCTTACTGTGTCTACCAAAAAGCATGAGGATAATGCTGCTGAGTGTTTTTCTAAAAGTCAGCCCAGTCTCTGTTAATTTAATCAGTCAGTCTCAGCTCCCTAGCATTCACTAATTTATTCATTTTTATATTACCTTAACACATAGAATATATAGCATATATTTATCTCTTTTATGTAGCTGTAGTGGAATTATGTTCATCTTTAGCTACATTTTAATCTTAATCAGCACTTAATGAGTTTCTCTTAAGGCCTCAGTGGAATTAACTAATCACAGGACCAAACATCTAAGGTAAGAAGAAAACAAAAAACAAAATGAAATTTAAGTTTCTTTTTATGAAATGCTTTACTAAGTGTTTTTCATTACTTAGAAGGTATTTTTAATGATCTTCATTTATATGTGATGCTATAGGATACAAATTGTATATTCAATTAATGCAAATTTTAAAAAGCAAAATTCTTAGGCACTTCATTTATCTGCAGACATGACATGCATTTACACCCAAATTTTTATTAGTGCCACACTGAAACACTGAATGAAGATTCAAATGATGCTGACTATGGCCATTTTTGCTCCTTGTCATTGAACTGGCCATGGGAGAAAGTGTGTGAGTCACAAGAGAAAACCCCTCTCAAAAACCTCCTTTATCCCTCTACTTCTTGTTTCCCCCTCATTTACAGGCCATGCTGAAGTTAGTAAAGGCCCAGAGATTCTAGCAGAAGCACTGGAGACCTGAGAGATGAAAGGGAGCAAAAGTGCCCTACTCAGCATTCACCAGGATTCCTGGGGGAGAAATTCAAAGCTTAAGCTAGGGGTGAGCCAGGTAGAATATGGCTGGAACTAAGTTCCCATTCTGGTTCTCTCATTAGTGTGCTATGTGACCCTGGAGAAGAGAATCCATCTTTCTGATTTTTTTTTATTTTAATTTAATTTTACATTTGTAAAATAAATGGGTCAGGAGTAGAGTTGGCTACCAAAGGTGATCTCTATAGGTCCTTCTTGTTCCACAGTTTTATTACTTTAAAGCCTCCTTCCCAGATAAGCACCAGGTCAGAAAGCATATTTCATCAACAAATAAAAGGACATAAAACTCCCAGATATTAGAAATCAATCACTTTCATTAAACAAAATTATCTCTGGTTTGAATTTCACATACAAGTGCTGGAATAAAGGGGCACTGAAACAGCAATACTTTTGATGAAAATCAAAGTACCTGCTGCATGATTTCCCTTTCAATGTGATTCATTATGTCCAATATATGGTAAACATTAGTTAGCTTCTGGCCAGGCCATGAAGATGGTTTTATTGTACGGAAATTGTTCTATATTTTAGTTGTATAGAATTTTCCTTATGTTTCACTGTAATACATATCTTTCTCTCCAGGGCAACCTTAGGTAAAACTAATCTTTCCACCAGAAGTGGCCAAATATACTGTTGATTAATTTGAACAAATATAGCATAGGACACAGCTGGGTAACATGTTAGCAGAGAATAAAGGAAGAATATCTTCTGAAATTACATTCATGGGGGGCAGGTACTGGAGATCAAAGCCAGGTGTGTTATACCTCTGAGTTACATTTTCAGTCCTTTTTTAAACTTTTATTTTGCTTAGGCTGGGTTCCAACTAGCAATCCTCCAGCTTTAGCCTCTCTTAGTGCTGTAGTTCAAGGTACGCACACTCAGCTGGAAATTACATTTTAAGGCTCAATTTCTTTTTACTCAGCCATTAGGCTTTTATCATACATACACACAGTCACTGAAGATACTTCACTTAGTATATTTCCAGACAATGAAACCACCAAAAAGACTACTATACCTCCATCATCCTGCATTACCTAACTGCCTATGTAATGAACCCACAAGTAACCATGTATAGCTCCATAGGCCTCCCTAAGGCAGACAACAGTCTCTCAGAAATAGAGTAAAGTTCCACCAGAATTCAATCAATGTTTTATCTCATGAATCATCATGTATTTCACATATTAAAAATCAAAGTGAACCTGAATAAACCATTTAGAAAATTGACCTTCTAGAAATCTCACAGATGCATGCAATCTTCCTGCAGGTCTGTGTTTCATGACAGCCCTGTGTTTCATGACACCAGGCACTAGCTCAAGAGGCAAGCTTCCTGACATCACAGAAGTATTACAAGGTGTTAACAGTTCTTTGTGGAAACTCACCACAGACCTTGCTCAGATATGGGAGACTGATGATCTCCTACCACATAACAATGGCTCACACCCATGTGTGCACACATACAAAGATGAACATGCTAAGCAGCCAGAAGGGAAGAGGACAGAGTGAGATGCCCTGGTTGTCAAAGCTGACATGAAGAGCCCAAATAGATCAATCAGAAACAGAATGGACAGAGCCAAACCTACCTACAGAAGCTCCCCAACAAGACCATTTTGGTTGACTAACACACTTGTTCAAGCCAGTTTTTTAAAACTATCTTGTTAGACTGTGTATACTCATTCTATAAATTCCTATCCTAGCATTTTAACTACCCAATACAGAAATGGTTCTGAAGTACACAAACACAAAATGAAGATGCACACGATTCTCGTAGTTGCTTTGATCATCAGTTAAAAATGTCTTATGAGAAAATTCAGAGTTTGTGGCAGGAATCTAAGGCCATTTTTGCTTTCAGCAGGTTGCCCAATTTTCCCCAGAGGCACCCACTCTAACAGCACACAGACAGAGAGAAGCTGGCTCACACCTCCTCCGATGCCTGTCCTCACTTCTCTTTCCTTCCACCCCCACACTAGGAATTGCAGATCCTCAGCCCTTTGTATCTGATTCTACTTACTCAAATCAGGAGTTTCCTCTCTACTGTTTTCACTAACAAACTCTGAGGACCATATTTAAATATTCCAATCCCATTCTTTTACAACCTGAGAAATAAGGTTGAACCTGAGCATGCCTAGTCTTTGCCCATGCTTCCCAGGGCCTAGGGACTCCCAGAGGCTTTTCACATAACCAAAGAACTGGAAGGATGTGCACTGTCTCTAGTCACCAACTGATCTGAGACAGTCAAAAAAAAAAAAAAAAAGAAATGCAACACAACTTTTGCTCATTTCACCTTCAAATCTTTACGTAAATTTCCTTGAATCCAGATTAAACAATTGAGGCCAAAATTCCTTTGTCAATTTCCAGTAAAGTCTCACACATGATAACTGTTCCATTATACATTTAGTAATAACATAACTGGTGACCAAGCAGTAGTTTGAGTATCTGTATTTCACAATATTAATATAAGAGACAAAACAATACATCTAAATAAAGACCATTGCACTTGGGGCCAGAAGAAATGGTTGAGAGTCCTCCATCCGGTATTACTAATCATACAACGTTCAGCTGATGCCCTGTTTTCAACCTGCTAAAGTCTCCAACTACTAACTACAGCTTCAATACACGCTCTGCTTCTGTGCAGGACAGTCCTGCACAGCAAATGAAATGAGGTTGGTATGAAATTTATAAAAGTATATGGTGGAAAGGTCCAGAATATATCTTTCTGTTTTGTTAATTTAGAAGTGAAATTGTGATGTGATGTGGGTATTTACAAAACCACATTCTATTTTACTAGCCAATTTATGCCATCCTTATTTTAAGCCATAGGAACCCTATTCCTATCTAATTGTATCCTTTTCATTTCATTAGTTTGTCTGACCACTTAACTTCACATACACCCATGTTTGTGACTTAGAGAATTACCCAGAATTTCTAGGGTAACCATGGAGAACAAGCCAGAACAAGTCAGAAATAATCCAGAAATTATTTTCTAGTTACTGAAGACAATAAAATGCCATGTAATCAACCAGCTTTTCTTACCTCTTACTTTTATAAAGCTGAGAACTAGATTTCTCCGTTTAGGGCTGGTGACAAAGGGTGGGCAGAAAGATGAAGTAGGTAGAATAGGTAGAGGTAAACTCTATGTTTTTCAAATTACAATGAGAGTTGTACTGAACAGTTCTGTGCACTTTCCCAGTGTATTTTTTTTAAAAATAAGTTTCCTATTGTATATGCAATCTTTATGCTGGCACCATTCTCGTCACCTCTTTTCTTTTGTAATTTATCCTCCTTGCCCCAAGCTGCTGTCTCATTCGTTTGCTACCTTGGATCCATTTCCAGGATCATTCTCCGCAAAAGTGGCCTTATTCCCTAATTTCATCTCTGGCTTTTACCTTTCCAGCAAATTCCTCTACAGTGAGAAACATAAAGCTGTAAACTCCAATTATACGCTTATCCCTGCTCAGCAGCTCCAAATACAGTTTTTGCCAAAACAAGCAAGAAAGTCTGTGGAAACACTGATCTAGACAGACACGTGGATTCCTCTCTCCAGCTATCCCAAGCACAGAACCACATCCATTAGATGTAATCCTTGCTAATAACAGAAAAAGAGAAGTTCACACAGTATGGAAAACAACAATGCATCTATGGCTTTAGGCAAGCTTTGAGGTGGTTTTGATAAATGACATCCAAGAACCACACTTTCAAAAGCACTCCATTATTACTCTGCTAAGAAAGTGATCTCTGTTGTTTAGGACCTGGAAGATCTTCTAGAACAGTATGGCTCCAAAAGTGACTTGTCACTTTGGTTTGAGATTTGTTACTGGCTCACCATAAGCTCTAATGGACATTCTCTTTCGTGCTACCCATGTTCCATTGCTGGTGAGAAGAAAGCAGCTCCTGGGCTCTCCAGCTGACACCTAAAGCTATGGTCTATATTGAAGCTGCTTAAAAGAAACACAGGATCTCACATAGGTATGCAGCAGTGTCTCCCATGACCTTTGCACATGAACACTGTATCAGAAATAGTGGTGCATCAACGCTACAACACTGAGGAAGAGAGTATTCCCTGAGCACATGTGAGGGCTATCTCCAGGACAGACATGGCCTTAAAACATAAATTCCCATACAAACAATGATGGACAGAGAACTAGAGTCCATGCCAGACAATGAGTCAATGCTACCTCTTGAAAGTATTATAACTGCTTCTCCACAGCCCCAGTTTGAGTACATCTCATCTTTTATCTGGACAACTGTGACAACTTCCAAAATATCTCACTGCCTCCTCTCTACCCTACCACTCATCCTTTTTCCAGTCTGCTGCGAAGTCATCTTCACATGTAAATTAATTATTGTTGTTATATACTCCTTTCTGCCTAATAGGCTCTATGTTATTCCTTATTACACTTTTTAAAAAACACAAACAAATAGCACCATATTTAAACAAGTTACTAAAGTATCTGGAAAATAACTAAAAAAGGTAGTAATTACTGATTTTATCCAGAAATAATCCAGAAATTATTTTCTAGTTACTGCAGACAATAAAATGCCATGTAATCAACCAGCTTTTCTTACCTCTTACAATGTCTCTTTTAGGGTTAAATGCCAAACATAATGACATTCACTTTTAATAATTTATAATTCCAATGTTTTCTTTGATTCTAGAATTGGAAGTTGAGATAGTACAGATGTTATTTTGACTGAGCCAGATATTTTCCTTTTGGAACTGAGGTAGAACTACTAATATGAATAATGGTAATTTTAGTTTTTGGCACAAAAGTTATTGTGAGACCTGAGTTGGCAGATTTTGAGTTTTTACTTTACTATTCCATATTTTTGAGTCATTAAAGAGTTTGAAATAAAATCAAAATGTTCCAGAAATATTTTCCACTTTCTTTTGGTTATAACATTGGCCCCCTTTCCACAAAAGTTTAGAACATATCCCCCCATAGTATATTAAAGAGGTTAGAGAAACGTAAGTGAAAAAGCCATTAAGCTTATTCTATTTTTAAAATGTCCTCCCTTTTCCTGCCTTATTCCCCAATGCCATGCAAAAATGTTGCTTAGATCATGTGAACAGAGGGTATAAAATGGCCCTCCTCAGATTATGGTAATTCTAAACAGCATGTTAGCAAAAAAGGTATTTATAGCTGACAGAGTAATGGGAAAATTTATATTTTAAAATAATAGATTATTCATGTAGGGACCATAATAGCTGTATCTGCCTTTAGCACAGACATAGGAAATCATGCAGGAGGTTGGGATCAAAACAGATGGTTCAATATTCCATGACCATAGAGACTGCTCTACCTGGTATTGTGAACTCTCCTGGTGAAAAACATGTTTCTATACTTCTCTAGTAAAAACCAACATTAACTGTGCCTGAAAATGAGCTGCCAAATGTTTGGGAAGAGAATCACACCTATCTTTCTTCAGAGGCAGGCCAGGCTTGGAGTATCAGGACCACTCAGGTGATCCTTCATCATCCTGCATAACTCAAAAGTATCCAGTGTATTTTTGTTTATGAACAAAGCTGATAACTGATGTAGAAAGATGCTCAAAATGCTTGAGGAACAATGTTTTCTCTTGTCTTATTATCCACTAATTTCACAGTTTCATAAAATTTTTCTTTATCTCTTACTGAAACAGCTTTTTGAAACTACACTTATACTGCTATTTGCAAAGGCTGTTTAATATTCTAATTTGAATCTATGAAAAACCAAATGGTAAATGTATTTTTAATGAATAAAGCTTTATTACTTTCTTATAAATACTAATTATCATGGGCTGAAACCAAATGCCAATAAAATATTTCTAAGTCTAAGCATCCCAACTTACTAATCAATAGCTTGTTTATTATTAGCAAATTGCGTAGAAGCCAACACTGATGAAATTCTTGATAACATTTCTGTGCAGCAAGTCACTCATTTTTCTCTGTATTTGTGTTACTTCATTTCCTCAATAAACCCTTTCTTTATGGACTCTACAAAGTGGATCTCTCGTGTATGTTCACAAATTCTTAATTTAATGTGGTACATAAGATCTGGTGAGAGGCATAGCATGGTGACTCCATCAAGTGCTAATCTCAAGGGCAGAACGGTCAAGCCCTGGAATCAGGAGCGGCCTTGTAGCAACACTGGGTCCTGGTTTGCAGCCTTTGAACAAGTTATTTATATCCATGAGAAGCAGTTTCCTTGGTTGTAAACAGGAAGAATAATCTTGGGAATACCACACTAATGTGAGTAAAGCTCTTAAAGATCCTCTTGTGAGAGGTGAAATATTATGGCAAAGTTACATTACTGGCACCCTGTCAGCCCACAAACAATTCATTTTGATATTAAGCAAAAGTGACTATAAATAAGTAGAAGCAGAGCCTGAAGTATAATGGCATAATACCACTCAGCATAATCATCCATAACCACAATTTAGTTGTATATTTCAAAGAGATAAATTCACCCAACTTAAACATAGCTATTCACCTTTACTAAATCAAAATTACAAACTTGTGATGGTGAAGGTAGCCACTTTCTTATATCTGTCTCATCAATTTAGTTCTGATTTATTAGCTTTTTAGGTGGATCTTTATACAAATACTTTTCTAATTTACTCGAAGGAATAGTTCTAATTGAGCTCATATTTTGTCTTCTAATTATATTATACACTGCATGTTAGGTTATAAAGGTTTGTGTTTAGTTTCAATGAACACAGCTTCATTATTCACTAGACGTGCTAATTTGATTCACAAATGTGTCTTAGTTTTGCTTTCCTCTTGGAACCTCCAACATTGATCAATCTGAAGGAAAATTTTAAAATTTCCCTTTTGATCCTGATATATAGAATTATGCTTTAATCAAAGGGCATCTTTTTCATACATAATCACCAGATAAACATAATAAATTTACAGTTCCATAATTATTGCCCATATTTCCCACTCCACTAAATTTAAAGCCTAAAATTTTGTTTTATAAATTTCTTCTCAGTTACATCAATGAATCTTAGTTATAAGTTTTTTTGATAGGGGTAAGTTTTTATTGTTTTAAGGATTTTAATAAACATTTAAAATCTTTACTGTTAACAAAAGACAAAGATCTCATGAGACAGTAACATTTACAGAGAATTTTGTTATTCCTAAGATTCCAATGTTTAAATGGTCTCACTTTATTTTTGGCATATAAATATACATAAACTATATATAAACATACTTTTCAAAAAGAACTGTATCATTTCTAATTATTTCTATTAAAAATAAAAGAATATTCTGGAGCAAGTCCAGTATTTTTCAGAGTGCAGCTGACCATAAATATTTCTATCTGATTTTATTATTTCTCTCTCATCCCAATAGATACTCATTAAGACCAAGAGATTAAAAACAAATCATAAAAATTAACTTAATTTAATTTAATAAACTAAAAATAAATCAAAGTCTGTAAGAGAACCATAACGAGCTGATGACAGTCAGTGAATACATAGGTTTGGGATAAGAACTGCCTAGAACGTATGAAAGTGAATTCTCATAGCGCAGATTTACAATCACCATTTGCCTGGAAGTGAAAGCTGATCTCCTCCACTGACCATCTGGCTCATTTGATTCCCTTAAAGATATATTTGAAGAAAGTATATTTTTAAAAAGGTGTATGTGTTACTCTATGGAGAGCCCAACAACTCCTCACCATTCAATCTACAGAGAAAAGATGCCTAAGCAACATAGAGATTCATTCATTAGAGTAAATCCCTGAATTAACCAAGTAAATTGTTTTAAGTTTTTCTTTTCTCCTTAACTCAGATGCCTCAGAGAAGAGCCTTTATATGTCCTAAGGTGGATTCAGTAATCCTGACCTAATCAACCATCAGAGTCAAGATTTTATTTGCCAAAGTGTGTCTCTAATTTCTACACAGCATCCTTAACACTTCTTTGCTTATGAAGTTCTGTTCTCCTGAAATTTAAAAGGACTGACTACTATCATCTATTCTGTATAAAAGTTTCCTGAATTGAGAAGTTTAAAGAAAAGTTAGCAAATAATGCCAGCAGAATTCAATCTTTTACTTAAATTCTAATTTCTGAAACACATGTTTCTACATGAAAGCTTTTTGGTAGGGAATGGAGGGACCAGAGTTATATACCTCTGCTTCTTCCTTTCTTGCCACCTTTTTCAACAACCTACAGAAGAGGTTCCACAGAAAATGAAAAGACTCTGAATTACACAGAAAGAAGAAACTTTCACGTGAATTGTTGTTTCCCTAAACAATTATTTCCTTAACTCAATTCAAATATAACAATCAACAAAATGTACTTGCTACCACCTCAAATCTTGTAGGAAAACTTATTTTTCTCTCCTTTTCAGTGGTGGATTGATTTTAATGAATTTATGACCCATATGGTGGAGATCAGTTATATTTTTATTCTTCATGATTCTACAAACCTGACTAGAAGGGGAGAGAAATAGATGTTCCTCTTCTTCATATCTGTGGTACTCCCATATTTCCACAGGGGAATACTTTCTTCTCTGGTCTTCATAAAATGTTCCCACTTAAATGATAAGCTTCAGGAAGCCAGGGGTCTTGTCTATGTTAGTTATCTCTGCATAGAACCAAGGGATTGTTACACTCATGCTCTAGCACTTGGTAACCATTGATACTAGGATCAATATAAAAAAACCCCTGCATTTAAAATATTTCCACCCATTTGATCTTAGAATGCTGAGTTTTCTAGTTATGCATAATTTCTCCCCACAAAATAAAGGAGGGGATACTAAGCAAATGATGCTTGTTATTAAGCCAGAAACTCAGCTTTGCTGTTAAAAGGTACCTCATACTTCTATCACTGTTGTATCTCCACACCTATGAAAAGGATATAATAACAAGTTGTACATTCCTAATAAGTACAAATTAAATGTCAGTGGTCTACAACAACAACAAATATATGTTGTGTAGGATACTAGAAGCACAATAGTGAGGACTGACAGTCACCGTCTCTGCCCTTGTTGAGACTCCAACTGAGGAAAAGAGGACAGACACTATACACTGGAGTGTGTGTTTGTGTGTGTGTGTGTGTGTGTGTGTGTGCGTATATACATAACAGACTACTCAATAAGGTAGGACTGAAACACAGTGCATGAAAAAGACATCTCTCAAAAGATCACACACAAGTGCCACAAAGGAAGGAACAGTGTTCTACGAGCACCTTGAGTCAAGAGCTCTAACTGAAACAGAAGGCTAGGACCTCTCTAAACGGAAAATGGAAAGTTGAGTAGCAGTTTAGTCATGAGCAAAAGAGGAGGGAAGAGCAGACAAAGCCAAGGGAACAGTGTGTATGCCAGGGCTCTGGCGAAGACCATGGCCAGAGAGAAGGCCAGGGAGAAATTTCTTAATGTGGGGCAAAAATAAAATGTTTCTAAAGGCAAAAAAAGGTCAAGCAAACTCCAAATTCACTTCTCTTATTAGTCCATATGCTACTGAATTCTTTCCTTTGCAGCCATGTTCCCCTGGACCAACAGGAGAGTGACGGTTGAGTCTGAGAGTGGGAGGTCCTGCTGATTGACACACAGTCACTGGTGAGTCACAGTCAGTCATTCTTGACGAGCCCAGGTTATTATTCCATGTAGTGGAGCAGTGAATTCAATGGCTAGAAACGGAATGGGGAGCCTGAGAAAGGCAGAGAGGCAGCCGAGAGGAAAGCCACCTCCATGGAACAGGAAGTCTTTTCTCTTTTCAGAGCATCATCCATCATGCTGAGGGAAACGGCAGGAACGTAACCTACTACTTCTTAATAGGCTTCTGCACAGAGAGTGGCTTTGAAGCAGCAGCTGCCCACAGTAAATTTCACTGACCCTTAGAGCCTTTCTCCAAATTTTCCAACTGTTTTGTCTCCTGAGCTGCAGCTCAGTGTTGGGTCCAAGTTACAGCACCTGACTAAACTAAGGAGCCTGCCCCGTATGAGAATAGAAAGCGTTCCGTGATGTTGTCTTTTCTGACCTACCCCAACAGTGAGACATGATGCCATTCCATCTGGCCATAAAGTGTATTCTTTCCCAGGGAGAAGAAGCCCAGCAAGGGATTTGTATTTTAAGGTCTGGTATTTCACTGTACACATATCAAAGAAAATACAGCCCAGTCCCAAGATAATACAGCCCAGTCGCAGATAATGCAGCCAAGGGATCAGATCGTCTCAATAAAGCAGAATTAATAAGTCCAGTAAGGCCAAAGGCCTTTAGAGTTAGTTCATGCAGACATAATTTTACTTAATTCTAAAGTTTCAGAGATTAAAAAAAAAATCAAAGAGTGTCAGAAATAAGTAATTCGGAAACTAAGAAATTACACCTAAATTTCAGCTTTTCCCTTTCTGATTTATTTCATAACATCTCTAAATAAGTTAAGAAATATAATGCAGTGTACAAAACACACAAATTAATGAAATAAACAAATATGCTGGGTTAGGTATCTAAGATTGATGTTCCAAATCCTCTGTTCATATAGTGTGTATGCTAAGCTCTTTTTCCAGGAGCAGGGATAAATTGCTTTGGCTCTTGCTATCCTGTTTTAGAGCCTGGTCTCCCCAGGGCTGTAGAAAACCTTCAGGAAACGAGAGGCTATGACCACAAACCACAGTCTATTTGACACATGGAGGCCTGAAATCACACCGTGCATTTTATTTCTGCCAACTGAGCTGGGTGTTAGGGTCCAAGGAATCCTTAGACACTCACTTTCCTATTTCAGTTCTTCCATCACAAGTAGGGAATGGAGGTAGAAAGTCTTTGCTGACACAGGTTTTCAGCCATATTTTCACAGGTACAGTGCCTCTCTGGTACCTTTTCATCTTTAGGAGAGAAAAGGCAAATATAGGTGGCAAAGTTTCAGATCCCACTGTTTCTGATTACCCTGAATAAAGATCAGAAATGTTTTGATAAGGTTGTCATAATTGAGCATTTGTTTAATGAAGCTGTGTCCTTTGGATTCAACTCACTTCCCTTAGTTATAGAAATGTCAGGAAGGAAAAAAGATGAAGTATCGATGATTTGTTATGAGGAAGAGAAATTCTTAAAATATAGTTAGCTATCAGTTAGGACTGTAATCATGACCATAATGACAATATCAATCACACTGACCATAAATTAGACCAAGACCATAGGCTGAGCACTGTGCATACCTTTTCTCCTTTAGATCTGGAACCCTATGTTTGTCCAGGATGGCATGCTCAGAGTACTTGTCCAAGAAATATTGGCTGATGAAATCTTAGATGAATGGGTGAGCCTAAGAGTATAATTTGCTAACATACACACATGAAAGTTACTGATCAGGATTACGCCATGCAGGTGTGTATGTCTCTAGATCAACTAACTACAAAGTAAAGGAAATACTCAATTAATTTTATATTTTAATTACTAGTCTAATAAACCTGACTAATGATGTACTACTATGAACAAATAATGAGAGGGAATTAAGTCAGTAATTACCAGTTATGACTGAAGAACAGCATTACTAATGAGCATTCTATCTCATAATCTGAGTCAAAAGTAAAATAATAAGCCAGTTTAGGGTGAAGAAAATCATATGGACACAGATCCTAAGCACTAAGTTGTAAGATTCAAGACTGTTCTCATTCCATGCCTACATAGGTTGAACTATTTGAAATTGATGTCTTTGTTTAAAACTCAAGTGGCTTCAGTTTCATGTGGTCCCACCTATTATTTTCATTTATACTTGTGCTGATTTACAAGTAAAGGTAAGAAAGTAGTATAGGCTAGAGATATTATTAGTATTTCACTCTTCAAAGAGAACTTAAAAGAAAGTTTGTTAAAATTTCTAGCCTTACTACATTTACATAATCTATATTTACATATTCATTTGTACATCCAAACATTCACATGTGGAATGCATTCAATTGGTTCCCACTCATATTAAGTCAAAAGACTTCTGAGAAAAGGACAGAAATATATAAGCAAATAAAGTTCTTCAGGATTTTTGAAGTTCAGGTAAATATGTAAACTTATCACATAATGCAAACTGAAATAAACTTCCTGAATTTCTTCAGCATTTCCCCACTAATACAAATGCAGAATATCAAAGTGCAAATCTTCATTGGGAAAGAGACACCCTGAGTCTTGGACTATAAGTATACAGTGACTGTGATTATTGTACTAAAAAGAAAATACACATAAATGGGAGTATTTATGATTATATAAAATTTTTTGCATGTATGAAACCTACACACATTTCAGGATATACAGATTTATCAAGTATCAAGCATATATAAACATTATATTAGTATTACACGGGTACTATAGAGAAGACAAAAGTAATTAAAACAATGGTCTTAACCTTAATGGATCTTAAACTCGAGGCGGAAAGAAAAAACTAAACATAATAAACTATAAAGGAAGGAAAATTAATAGATCAGGAAAAAGGTTCAAGAAAGGAAGATTGGCAGCAGGCTTCGGGAGGCATCAGTAAATATGTGAGTCGCTTTATGAAGGAGTGCTACTTGAACATGCCTTGAGGAATGACTCCTATCTTGGCAGGTAGTGCCTAGAAAGAGAGGTTTAGAGAGTTTAAAGCAAAAGGAACATGAGAAAGAGCAACAGAAAGGCCCACAAGGACAGAGCGGAGATCGGAATGCCCAGAGTATAGAGAGACACAAAGGATAGCATGGAGAAGTGTAGTAGACTCAAGTGCAAATATGGAAGCCCTTAATCACGCTAGAAAGGTGAATTTATTCTGTAGGCAGTAGAGAGGCACTAAAGGAGTTGTGGAAGACATAAAGAAGCACTACAGCTGTATTTTAGGAAGCAAAACCCCACAGTCATATATAAGGATAGCTGGAGATTGGCAGGAAGCAGGGAAGCCGGGAATAATGCATTGTAAGAAGGAAGGATCGCGGTGGGATATGATTACATTGGAGGAGGAGAAAAGTAGTGAGGAATACAGTGACATGAGCATGGAACCAAGTAAATGGATATGAGAAGCACAGGACAGGTTGACTTCATGGGATGTAGTAACTAGTTAAATGCAGAACAAAGGGAGGTTTACTGTGAAGAAAATGCCAGTGTCTTGAGCTAGTGGTTCCATGACCAGAAATGAGCATGTAACGAGTTTAGAATTTAGTGTATTAGAAGGACCCTGATGTCAATATGTTCAGCAGGAGTAAGAAACATAGATTTGGATTCAAGAGGAAGACCAAGGGCCATTTCACAGTCAACCTCCTAGAGCTGGAAATTAACAATTTAGAGATTCAGAAAAATATATAACCAACAAAAGAAAAATTTTCACTAGGAGAATTAAATATAAAGTATGATAACCTATACAGTTAAATGAATCAAAATAACCTGAAGAAAAGAAATTGAATGGAGAAATGAAATGTAAGTTCATAGAAAAAAAGGAGAAAAAAATAGCACAAGAAAATTCTTTTAAAAGTTGGACTAGGAACCTAATTGGGGCAGAAAGAGAAGTGATACAAAATCACTTTTTTTAAAATAAAAGACAGAATGAAACCAAAAACAAATAGAAGAAACTAATAAAGATCAGAAAACACAATCTCTTATCAAACTGTCAACATCATTTTTTATATAGGTTGACATTACGACTCTCACATTTCTGTAAAAATAAAAGAGACTCAGAATAGCCTAAACAACTTTGATAAAGAGACAAAATTAGAACTCCAAAATCAATTTTCAAATCAGAATTTGCAAGGAAACACTCAAGCATACTGCTAAACTAAGAAAAAAGTTAGTAGAAAATAGGTATAATTATTTGGGGGCAGCTCTATTCATTTTAGTGCCTACAATTACATAGAAGGAGAGAGTAATATTTTAATAAGAGGATTTTACAAACACAAAAGAAATAAATCAAAATGAAATAAAAGGATACTGGGATGGGTTTGCCAGAAATATTTGTTTGAAAAATGGAAGGAGATTTGTTTTTCCAGTGTTGCATAAACTAATCACCAGTATTTAAGGTTTCCTAACTCTCGGTAATCCAACTTCTGAATGAGTTAGACATTAACAGATGCACTCTGGCATTGTTTCCACACATGGGCAGCGACTGTCTCTTCTTGCTAAAAATATGAGTCACAAAATATGAATCTCACCTTTCTGTTTTTGCTAATATAATTCTGAAAGACCTTAATTTTGGCAAATCTTCTGAATTTGAAAAACTTATCTTAAAAAATAGCAGTCCCACGTATTTCTTTGTTCCTAACCACTTCACATGGCTATATTCAGAAAGTTCATATTTTCTGAGCCTCCAAATATTTGGTCTTGAATACTTATACACTCTAGAAAAATGGGCCATTCTGAAATCTAATTTTGCAACAATACAATAGACATTAATACCTGTACAAAGTTCAAACTGAATGGATCTACAGTCACTCAGTCATATAGTATGGACACATACCTACAATTTTATATCACCACACATTATGCAGATTAAAGGGACTCAAATTATAAGGGCAGAGTGAGAAATGTGGGGATATACAGAAACTCATTAGGCACTCTAAGCAATGCTTAAGTGCATTTCACTCTCCCTGCATGTTTAACAATAAGATGACATTTTATTTCTTTTCAGAAACCATAATCAATGGTTAGAAATCTTTACATGTGATAATAACTATATCATGTTAATTATAGTATGAACACGGAGGTTTTTTGAGCCAAAAAGCTGTAATACATGCCAAATAAAAATGTTCAAGAACATTATCTGAATACATTTCTCAATGCAGACCTTGAATACATAAAACAAAATCCAAGTAGTAAATAAAAAGCAAGAAAACCTGCCACTGGGCATGGTGGCACATGCCTGTAATCCCAGGACTCAGGAGGCTGAGGCAGGAGGATAGCTGGAAGTTCAAGGCCAGTTTATGATACACAGTGAGTTCAAGGCCATCTTGAATTAAATAGTAAGACCATGTCTCAAAAATTAAAAGAAAACTAAAGCAATAAAATATGAATAGAGGATGAGAAAGAAGAGATAATAATACTTGTATTTCAGGTGAAAAGTTATCAAACTGGATCCTCTCCCTTGACCTGTTGCATGGTGCGGTGACAATGGTGGTGATGATGATGATGATAATGATGAATCCACTTTTAAGGCCTCACTAAGCAGACATTATCTCATTTAATCCTCACAACAATCCAATAAGGAAAATACTTCAATTATCCTCATTTTACAGATGAGGAAAAAAAGTTCCTGGAACTCCTGACAGGATATAAGTAAGTAGACAGAAAAAGCAATGACACACATAAAGATTTGACCAACGATATCAAAGAAGAAACACCTAGAAAAGAAGGTTCTAAAAGAATGTAGAAGCATGCAGGTGACTAAATGTTATACAAAACTGTCACTGGAAATCCAATATAAACCAAGGAAAATTGTAAAACTTTTGGCATGTTTGCATAATGATTTTGGTTTGAAGAGTACAAATTTACAAGAGTACATGCCATTAACATTTTACAAATCTAATTGTTAAAATGTAATTTTAAAATGATCTAGTTTGGCCAAGGCAGCAAGTGAAACTTGGTTTGGCTATTTCTCGGATAATACTTTTTGGTTCATGACACATACATATCTGGTGTCCAGATCCTGAACTGATCCAGACAGGTTTACTGTCTTCTCACTGGCAACACTAGTGGAACTTCCAGCAGGTGACAAATGGGAGACAAACTAAGGATGATGGTCAATATCAGTGAGCTGACTGTGCATTCACAGGTTCATGACACCCTGCAGAAGTACAGTTCCAGGAAGAAACAAACTAAAAATGAGAATTGAAGAGAAAACATCTGTAAGCAGTGCTACTGTTAGGGTAGGCAAATCCTCAGTCGTCCCTTGCCAGGAAGTGTCAATGTAAACCAACACCTCAGCCTTGGGAATTTTTGCTCCACATCAAAAGGACAGCAGCAATGCCATCTGCTGTTTGCTTAGAAAAATGGTGAGAGCAGATGTTTCCATGTGCTGACCTACCATCCCTTGACTAAGAAGCCACTTGGAAAATAATCATGATATAGCACAGAAGAAACATCTGCACAATGTACAGCAGACCACCAATAACGCAGCACAGGAGAGAAGGAACATGCAAGGAGCCCGTGAAATGATTGTAGGAGGTACCCAACAAGTCATGGAGCCCCTCACATGTGGATACTACAAGAGACCACATAGTTAAGATCAGTACTAGCCAATATGTTGTCAGAATGCTCCCTGTGAATCTGAGTAATTTCATTGGGCAAACCTGACATCTCAAAAAGCTCAGAGCTACACATTGATTTCTCAGACTTCTCTTTGTGTTGCCTATGATATCGTTTTTTTTTCTCAGCTTACAATTTAGTCATCACTGAAATTATATGATTAGCAGTTCTTTAAGAACAAGACTTGGCTTGCACAGAAGAAAAAAACAAATGCAAAGTGCCTACACAATATGAGGTCAGAGAATGGTGAGATTTGCATCTCACCTCTCCTTTGGCCCTGAGCTCCAAGAACTCACCCTTAGGGTGAGGCGGACACAAGCCAGGGCTTTTGAAAATGCTGAGTCACTTATCAACCTCCAAGCTGGATGGCACAAACTGTGCCCCAGAAGGAGCCAAGTGTCATTCAGGATTTGCACCTGCCCTGTGCTTCCCTTTCTTTTGTAGCCGCGCCTGCCTGCCACCCTATGCAAGTTCATCCTCTTGTTTGGTGAGCAGTACATGCAAAATACCAGTCACCTCTTCCTGCCACCCTACTGGCTGCAAGACTCCAGCCCCATTTCCTACCAGCCAATCACAACCTCAGCTGCTCAAATAATCTTCTCAGCTAGAACACATGCTCATTTAAATAAATGTTATTTGAGAAGTACAGAATTTTCAAAATCTAAGTTTTCCCAATGTACACATGGAAAACTAAGTGTTTCCATGACCAATATTTCTTCTTAAACATGTTACACTTCTTCATGTTGTGCTAATTTTTTATAATTTCACTTAAGTATCTTTTCTATCCTCATTCTACCCTCTTTTATTTTTCTGATCTGGTGATCTATTGTCTAATCCTATCCTCAATAGTTTTAGTTTGGGATCTGTAACTGGGTGAGAGAGGGAGGACAGTTGGCTTAATTTAAATGAATACTTCCTTCCCCTTCCTGCTTACAGAAGGCATCTCTGTAGACCAGAGATGACTCATTGTCCTTGCTTAGCAGGCTTACTAGCACATAGTAAGTACCTCAGTGCTTAAATAAATAAAAAAGAATTTTCAGGAGAGGTCTTACTGAAAATGCCAGCTACCATATAAAATCACCAGAAATGATCTAGAATCTCCTTAAAACTGAAATACAAACTCCATGAGGACCTTGAACTCTGAAATGGCTGCCCTGACCTCCTCCCAGACTCTGGAAAAAGCACAGTGGTTTGTGATACTTCTCTTGTCTTACAATAAGACAGCCCCAGGAGGAAAATATCAAAATGTAATAATTTTCTATCTGTTCTAATGTAATGATTTTCTACCTGTTTTCATTATATATACATATAACATTTTCTATCTTCCCTAATGTAGAGGTCTTGTAATAAAATTTATTTTGCTAGAATCTACCAATTAGATGGTATGTGATACTATTATTTATACTACACAGATATATCATACCCCCAAAAGATAAAAATAACTAACATATCATTTAATCTTCAAAACTAAAAAAGATTTTATCTTCTTTAATGTCATGGTCTTTTAAAGACATGCACATAGCCTTAGTTTCTCTCTTTGGAACTTTAAGAATTCCTTCTTTTGGTTATGTCTTTCGAAGATTCTCTCTCTCTCTCTCTCTCTCTCTCTCTCTCTTTCTTCCTTTCTTATATACTCCTCAATGGTCACAAAGCTTTACTTTTGAGATTTAATGTGGAGTTTTTCAATATCAAAAATGTTGCATGGAGGCAACCATTAGCAATAACATGAGCAAGCTGGATGACATTTAGTCACAATCAAGAAATGATTGTAGAGTGTTATATGAGAGATTGATTTTCTTCTGTTACCCCAACTAGCTCTAAGGATAAAATACAAACATGTTGAGGCCAGACATGGTGGTGTACACCTATAATCTCAGCACTCAAGAGGCTGAGGCAGGAGGACTATTATGAATTTGAGACCAGCCTAGGCTACATAATGAGTTCAAGGCCAGCCAGGACTACAGAGCAAGACACTGTCTCAAAACAAATAAACAAACAAAAAGATATTTTGAGTAGTGGCAAAAGTGCTACAATTGAAAAAAAAAAGCTTCAATTCTAAAATGGCAATTTTGATGTATAACATTCGTCTGGATAAAAATTTCTATTTTATAATGATACTAGTTTCTCAAAATATAGTATAAAATGTAACACAATGCAAAATTACCAAATATAATTCCCACATACATTTAGTATGCTTTAGCATACTACAATCACTTGATTTGGGAGACTAAATTTTATATACTATGTATCATTTCCTGTTTAGTTATTCTTTAATTAGACTGAAAGTGAATGCCCTTTCCTGGAGGAGTTGGACAATCCCAGCACCTAATCCACTTATTGATCATAAATCAAACACATTAATAGGATCATTGCATTTTTGGCTAACTTTCTACAATGGTCACTGTTACCCAATGGCTATTCTTAATCTCTAAAAGACATTTTACCATAAGACAACTACAATATATTTCAACAGTTTAACCCATAGTTATGCTGGTATTTGCCAAATCCAAATATTTGCCAAGTATCTCACCCTTCAGGGTAATCAAAAGTAGAACAGGGGTCTTTAGCTTCCAAGTTTACATCTGTAGTTTGGAAAACAAATCAGTCAGAAGTATCAGTAAAATTAATATAGAATAATGTAAGGTAATCTAGAAAACTAATTCAGGCAGTATTTTTAAAAGTATATTAACAATGTCTAATGGTATATTTTTAATTGGCGAAGTAAATAATGGATAATAGGGCTAACCCAGACTCCAAACCTAATTTAAAACTTTTTGTATATAAATTAAATGTGGTGCTTTCATCTTGTTTTTAACTTTCTGTAGAGAGAGGTGACTTGAACAGATAAAAACATCTGCAAAATTATAATCCATTAGGCTCTAAGGCCATCAAGGCTCAAACTAAAGAAAGCACATTACCTAACTTGCTGCCAAAAAGCTAATTATTTTTTGATTAAATGATAAGATTTCCTATAGAAAATTAGCCCCTATAAAATCCTGAAGGGCAGAGATGGCATCTTCTGAGTATATCCTTAAATCCAGGAAATCCCTGTCACTGGTGGGGATTTTGGGTGTCTGTTTACTTAATTTTATTTTTGGTTTTGTTTTTTGTTTATTGGCATGTAGGATGAGATTATCACAGAACAGGTTATTCTTTAGCTTCTGTTTGTTTACTAAGTCATAGTCTGTTTATACAATGACAGCTATTAAAAAAAACTATTGAACCATTTGTTGTACACAGTACCTTGATATATTAACTGAATTTATTCCTTGCAGTGTTACTGAACAAAATGATGGTATTAGTTTCATGCAAACAACACCCTGAGTTTTCTGGTTACTGTTTCAGTTATTTTGTGCCTTTTGGTGTACAATAATAGTGGTCCTACACAATCCTTTCAAGTATTCTAGAAAGTTCCTTAAAAATACAGAATAATGTCTATTATTGTCAATAGGATGAGGATATTACTTATAAGTAACAGTAAAATTACAACACCAAACTGAACTTTAGAACTGATTTTAGAATCTTTCAAAGTCATTTTTAAAGAATTTATGCCATGAGGAAGTTGTTTCAGAATATACCATCACGGAAAGTATGACACATTTGAGAATTAAAATCATTCATCATGTGTTACTCATAGTATCATTCTTAGTGCGAACATTCCTTAATGAAAAAACCCAAAGGATATAAAAATAGTAAAATATTATTCAAATATTACACAACCTTACTTTCACCCTATGAGCCTACACATATAATATAAAAAACATATTTTTAAAAGCATAGGAATGTTTGAATAATAGTATTTTTAACCATGGAAGAGTCTAGTAATTATTAATTAGACCAATTTCTCAAAAGCACCTAATGAACATATGCCTTACGAGATAATGTGCCCCCTTTTTAGAAGAAGCAACTTGTTCTGCTCTAGTGTTCCTAAATTAAAAAATACTTTCCTCTGAAATTTTCTCAAAATAAACCAAATGAATTAAAAATGCTCCAAAATAAACGTTTGGTCTTTTGTTTGATATTAAATATCTCTAGACTTAAAATTATCTATAATATTTTTTAAAATACAAGTTTTTTCTTCACGTGAAATGAGTACACGAGTCTGAAATGTGGTATAGGGTCTCTAGGTGGCAGCCATTGGGGCCAAATCTGTGACATACCTGCCACAGCAGGCTGTTGCTCTGAAATGTTCACCATCACTCATGCAGTGCATTTTCAGTGAATAAATCCTGTTGCTGAGTTCATGTCACATTTCTTTTTTCCCCCTTATCTGTAGCCCAAAATTAGGCTTAATTAGGAGGAAGGAATCAGAGCCTGGCTGCCACTTCTCATTTATTTGACCAATATTTTGGGTGCATATTATATGCTAGCCATTGGAGTGTTAATATATAGCAGTAAACAAGACCAAAAAAGTCCTCTCCTTGTAAGTTTATATTATCTTTTCATTTCTTACCACAATATATACAATATACTTCAAATAACCCTTGAATAGTGGAAAAATGATTCAGTTCTGGGTGATCTATTCACTGCTCTTTCATTCGCTTTGGTAAGGCTATTTAAATGACAATGCTGTAAACAAGGACTTGCAATGACACTAGCATTATGTGAAGCTGCTTGTGATACTGTTTGAAAGAGAATGCCTACCAGGAATTCCAAAATAGTATGCTGGAACAGAGGAAGATTGCTACATTTCAGAATTTAATTTTTTAGGTTCTCCATGAAGTTGCTCAAGGATTTTAACACTTACCCTGACAAGTGACAAGTATTTTATTCAAACATGGATGAGAGTCATTAAATACTAAATGGAACCACACTTTCCTGTATTTACTTGGAACTTGTTTAGTGGAGACTCCATTTATCTATGGGCCAAGCTTATGTGCAAATAAACAGAAAGAGGACAGTCTTTAAATGCTCTTATTTGTTTATCTTGTCTTGTCTCATTATAACTTTAGATGAAGCTGACAACATTTAAAGATTGTACTATTAAAGAGTATATAAGAACCAGGTTCCCTTAAGAAAAATCAAACTCAGGTCCTCCAAGCTTGTTCAGAGAAAGAGAAATCTTCCTCTGGGGAGCAATGTTTTAACTTCAGACCTCTAGATCTTGTTCCTCTGAACAGTTCTTGCTTCTTGAGTATCTTGCTAAGTAGTAGCACCAACATCACAGTGGCCTCAGAGGTAATTCAGACCCTTCTAGTGCTCAGAGAACAAATAGACTCAGAAATATTCCAATACCCTTCACTGAAGCAAAGATAGAACAAAAAGACAGGAAGGAAGAGCAGAAATAACTAGATAATTTGGTTTTCAATTCATAGTTTGCCAGTCCTAGTGTTCAAAACCCATTCTTACTATTACTTTATAGGGTATTTATTTAAATGTTAAATCATTTATTTAAATGATTATTAAAGAAATACTAAATTTCTTTAATAATCACTCTCCTTCCACCTTAGACTTTCTTTATAGTCATTGCCCTTCTTGAAGTATAAAGTATGTTAGTTAAACTTCATTTGGCAAACAGAAAGGTATACATGTATTAGTTTGCTAAGGCTGCCATAATACAATCTTACACGGGGAGACTAGCCATGAAGACTTACTTCTTATAGTTCTAGAAGTGTGCATGGTTGGTTTCTCCTAAGACATCTTTCTGTGTTTGCAGATAACCACTTTCTTACTGCTTTGTTCTACACAGTTGCCCTTCTGTGCAGACAAGTATCCCTTGTGCTTCTCTTTATATGTCCAATGTCCTTAAAACACCACCACTCAAACTGAAACAGAGTTCATTGTAATAGATTCATTACAATTTAATCATCTCTTTAAGTTCTTATTTCCAAACAGAGTAACTTTCTGCAGTACCAGGGGTTAGAACTTGAGCATATGAATTTGGCAGAGAGGGGGAGACATATTTTAGATTATAACACTTTTATAAGCAAAGTATATTTTCATCCAAAAATATGTATATTTCATTCTCAATGTTGAAACATAAATTTCTGGTTATAAAATTCAAGATTTACCTTATGAAAATGTTATTCCACTACTTCTTGACTTCCAGTGTTACCAATAACAAGTTTGCTGTTGTCTAACTTTGTTTTCTTTTAAAATAATTTGTCTCTTTTCTTTTTTAAAATCTTTTTATCTTATGGAAAAAAAGTAAAACAAAATCTCATAACAAAATGATAGGAGAATAACAATAGTTAATACATTGCATATTATTATCTTTAAAGTAGTTACTCAGGGTATAAGATATGGTAATAAAAAATTCTCCAATTGATATGAGCACAAACCTTTCTTTTCTTTAAAAAGACACTAATACTATAACTAACTTGTACTTTTTTCCTTCCTTCTTTTCCCCCATTCTGGTCCTTTATTCCTTTTTATTTCTTCCCATTTTGTAAATGTACAATATATATTGTACATTTTAGACCATATATATTGTTACAGTTGATACATTATGTCAACTTGAGGAGTTTAGAAATGTAACCAAGAGACTCAGCAGAGGGTAAGGGTTCTTACTTTTTAAGTATCCTCACCCTGTGCAAGAGGAGGGCACATGGGTGGTGTGAGTGCTACACCTGCCCTGAGGTGGAGGGTGAGTAGCCTGCTTAAAATATAAGGGAGGAAAAGAGACTTGTTCTTCTCACCTTTTGCTCTGGCTGCTTTTGCTGCTTGCTGCCTTGAAGTATTGCCCCTGTGCCATGCCCCTGTCTTGGAGCCAGCTGATTATAAACTGAAATCTTCACAAACTGTGAGCTAAATCAACCTTTCCTTCCTTAATCTGTGTGTCAGGTATTTTGTCCCAGCAATGACAGAAAAGTAACCAAGTCATATACTCTTTCAGCTTCTCACAACAGGGAGGCAATATGATGTTTACATCTGAGTCTGATTTGTTTCACTAATGAGTATGGTCTCAAGTGGAGCCATTTATGCATAAAAGTCTCAAGTTTATCCTTCTTTATATCTGAGTAGAACTCCATTGTATAAAAAGACTACATCATTTTTATCCATATCTCTGTTGATTTGGGTTGTTTCCAAGATTTAGCTATTACAAAATTGTGCTGCTATAAACATGGGTGCACAAACATCACTGTGGTATGATGTTTTAATTCTTCTGGGAAGATACCCAGAATGGGAAGAGCTGAGTCAAAAGGGACCTCTAATCCCAGTTTTTAAATGAATCTCCATACTGATTTCCACAGTGGTTGAAACAGTATGCACTCCTCCAACACTGAAGAAGGGTTTCTTTTTCACCACAGCCCCTCTAGCATTTGTTATTGGTTAATTTCTTGATGATAGCTATTCTTTCTGGGGTGAAAAGGAATTTCAGTGTTGTTTTAATTTGCATGTCTCAAGTGCCCAGTGATGTTGAACATTTAGTCATACACTGATTTACCATTTGTATTTATTCATCTGAGAAGTGTGCATTCATCTCAGATGCCCATTTTTGGATTGGATCTTTGAATCTGAGGTTTTTTTCAATTCTTTGTATGTACTAGACAGAAGTCCTAGGGACAATTGCTAAAATTTTTTTCCCAATCTAGGAGTTGTCTTTTCACTCTATTGGTGATTTATTTTGATGTACAAAAGCTTTTTAATAAGATCATGTACCAGTTGTTGATTCTTTGAAGTATTTCCAGTGAGGTTTGAGTTTTGCTCATGAACTCTCTGACTATAACTTCAGATTACTGGTCAGATTTTTGATCACTTTTTCTTCTAGTAGATTCAGTGCTTCTGTTTTAATATTTAGATCTTTTATCCATTTTGACTTTAGATTAGTGCATGGTGACAGACATCGGCCTAGTTTTAGTTTTTGGCATATAGACAGCCAATTTTTCCAGCACCATTTATTAAAGAAGTTATCTTTTTCCAATGAATATGTTTGGCTCCTTTGTAAAAACATTAGGTGGCTGAGTGTGTTTGTTGTTATGGCTGCACCTTCTGATCTGTTCTACTGATCCTCAGGTCTGTTTTTTGCCAGAACCATGCTGATTTTTCATAGTAAATTTGTAGTATAATTTCAAGTCAGGGATTGCAATGCCTCCTGCCTTGACTTTGTTACCCAGAATTGCTTTGGCTATTCAAAGTCTCTTCTGCTGAATTTTAAGAATGTTTTCTCTAGTTCTGTGAGGTATATTAACAGTATTTTGATTAGAATTGAATTAAATCTGTGAACAATTTTGGGAGTATGGCCATTTTTACAACGTTGGTTCTTCCTATTCTTGATCAAGGAATATCTTTCCATTTTCTGCTATCCTCTTCAATTTCCTCTTTCAGAATACTATAATTGTCAATGTATAGGTCTTTTACTTCTTTGGCTAGATTGATTCCAAAGCATTTCATTTTTTGGATGCTATTGTGAGGGGTGCAGTTTCCCTAATTTCTCTTTCAATGAGTTTGTTGTTTATATACAGGAATACTATTGGTTTTTGAATGTTGACATTGTATCTAGCTATGCTGCTGAATTAACTTATTAAATCTAGAAGTCTTTTGGTAGTTTTTGGGGTCTTCTATGTAGAGTATCATGTAATCTGTAAACAATAATAATTTAACTTCTTCCTTTCCTATTGTATTCCTTTTATTTCTACCTTGCCTAATTACTTTGGCTAATTTTTCTAGAATTATACTGAATAGGAGTGTTAATAGTAAACATCTGTCTCTTATACCTGATTTTAGAGTAAAAAGTTTTAGGTTTTGTCCATTTAGAATGATGTTGGCTGGTTTTTTGTTTGTTTGTTTGTTTTGTCATAGATGGCTTTTATCAGATTGAAATAAAGACCATCTATTCTGATTTTCTGTAGGGTTTTTATAATGAATGACTGCTGGACTTTTGTCAACAGCTTTTTCTGCGTTTTTTGATATGATCATGTGAGTCTTGTCTTTCTCTAAGTAGATATAGTGTATTGCATTTATTTATTTGTATATGTTGAATCATCCCTGCATTTTGTTTGCTAGTATCCTTACTTCGGTTTTGGTATTAGAGTAATAGTTGCCTCCAAGAATGTTAGGAAGTATAGCTTCCCTTCCAATTTCATCACACAATTTGAGGAATATTGGTGTTAAATCTTATCTATACCTCTGGTAGAATTCAGCAGTAAATCTATCAGGACCTAGGCTTTTCTTTGTAGGTAAATTTTTAATTATATTTTCAATTTCATTAACTGACATTGGGTTATTCAAAATTTTTATATCTTCTTGATTTGCTTTAATAATTCATACATATCTAGGAATCTGTCCATTTCTTCTGTGTTTTCCATCCCATCATAATAAAGATTTTCAAAGTAGGTATTGATGACATTCTGAATTTCCACAGGATTTGTAGTGATTTTATTCTTTTCATTCCTCAACACATGGATTTAAGTCTTTGCTTTTTTTGATAAGTGTGACTGAGGGTTTATCAATTTTACTTATTCTTTCAAAGAACCAACTCTTCAATTCATTAATTTTCTGTATTGTTTTCTTAATCTCAATTGTATGAATTTCAGCTCTCATTTCTATAATTTCCCCCATTGTATGGGCTTTGGGCTTGACTTGCTCTTCTTTTTCTAAAAGCTTGAGATACAATATTAGGTTGTATTTATGCTGATTCTGTTTTCCTGATTAAGAATTCACCTCTATAAATTTCCTTCTAAGAACTTCTTTCATTACACTCCATAAGTTCCAGTATGTTGTATCTGCATTTTCATTTAATTGTATATATTGTTTAATTTATTTAACTTCATCTGTGACCTACTGGTTGTTTAGGAGGGTGTTATTTAATTTCCACATCTTTGTGGCATTTTTGCAGTTTCTATTGCCATTAATTTCAAAATTCATCATACTATGGTCAGACAATATGCATGGGATAATTTCCACTCATTTGCATTTACTTAAGCATGTTCTGTGGGCTGATATACAGTCCATTTTAGAGAACATTCCATGTGCAGCTGAAAAGAATGTGTGTTCTGATGATGTTGGGTGGAATACTCTGAGAACATCTACTAAATCCATTTGTTCACAGGTTTGGTTCAGTTCTGATATTTCTTTGCCGAGTTTTTGTCTTGCTGTGACAATGGGGTATTAAGGTCTGTTACAGTTATGTTGTTTCTTTCATTTTTTATATCTGTTAATAATAGTCTCCTATACTTGAGTGCTCCCATATTTGGTGCATTCATATTTATGATTGTTATCCCTTTGTGTTGAAGTTTTCCCTTAACAAGCATGTAATTGTCTCCTTTAACTGTTTTGATCACTCTTGGTTTGAAATTCACATTGTCTGCAAACAGAATAACTATTTCTGCTTTTTTCTGAGTTCCTATTGCACGAAAGATTGTTTTCCATCCTTTGACTTTCAGTCTATGAATTTTTTTTGTGTGAAATGCGTTTCTTCTATACAGCATATTGTTGGATCTTGTTTCTTGATCCACTCTGATAGTCTGTTTCTTTTCAATTGGCAAATTGAGGCCATTTACACTGGTGGCTATAACTGACATGTATGGACCTATCTTGTTGTGATATTTTCCTGATATTGATTCCATGCTTTTTTCTTCTGTTTGCTTTCCCAGTTTGGTGGTTTCTTTCTGTTTTTGTTCTTGGAATTATGTTCATTTTTATTGCTACCTTGAATATCTTCCAGTACTCTTTGTAGAGTTGGTCCGGTGGTCATGAATTTCTTTAGTTGTCTTGTAATGAAACTATTTTATAAGATGCTTCCAATTAATTTTGAAAGATAGTTTTTCAGAGTACAAAAATCTGGGTTGGAAGTTTTATTTCAGGACTTGAAATACTTCACTCCAAGCTCTTCTTGACTCGATGGTTTGTGTTGAGAAGTCTGCCGTGATTCTGATGGGCTTTCCTTTATTGGTGATGTTTCTTTTCTCTAATAGCTTTTAATATTCTGTTTTTGTGCTGAATTTCTGGGATCTTGATTATTATGTGCCTGGGTATAGATTTATTTTGGTCATGACTAACTGGAGCCTGTATGTATTGCTTATCTGTTGGTTAGATTCTATTCTCTTGTTTGGTATGTTGTCTGCTATTATTTCTGCAAATAGTCTTTTTATGTCATTTGTGGTGACTCCTGTTTTTTTACTGACACCTATCAGATTATATTGTTTTCCTTTGCATTGTCTTGCAGCTATTGAATTTTTATTTCTTGATCCTTTGTTATTTTTAAGAGATCTTTCCTTTCCTGACTACTAGCTACAATCTTGTCTTCAAATTCTGAAAGTGTATCTTTAGTTTCGTTCAAGGGGTTTTGCCAATTTTGATGGATTTTCTATTTCCTGTATATCTGTTTGAATCCATTTCATTCATTCTTTTTCCTATATTGATCATTCACAATTTCCATCTTTTTCCTATCATCTATTTATTTGTCTCTACTCGAGGTTTGCTGAGAAATTTCTTTATGAATGTTAACAATTTTTTTTTTTTACCTGAGTGGTTATTTCTGATCTGATTTCCTCAATAGCCTCATGGATTTGTTTCTTTACTTCAGTTGCTATCATTTCAGAAATGTAAGGTAGGTGTGTGTCTTCCATTTTCTCTGTCTCATTACATCCTGGACTTGTTTCTGTTGGGCAGGAGGTCTGAGATTACATCTTGCTTCTGAATCTTATCACTTTCTATTTCAAAAATTTTTATTTTGTTTTCTGTGTTGATCCTTGTAGATTTTTGTAATAGGTACCTATATCACTAGTATCAAGTCCACTCTAGGAAAAGTCTGTTTCTCAGGGATGTCTTCTGAGTCTAGGAGGTTCTTGGATTTTTTGTCTGTTTCAAGATCCTACCTTCCCAGTTAATTAAGAGTGAGATGTTGGTATCCATTTGGCTCAGTCCCATTCCTTGGTGCTGGGCTATGGTGAGGTTATTATCCCAGAGCTTCCCAAAATTGTTACAGAAGTGAGAACAACTGATTAAAACAGGTATGACATTCTAACTAAAGTAGTATAATTAGCAATAACAACAGAACCAAGAATTTTTATAAGCTCACAAACTGTAGTAGCTATTAATATTGTACCTTAAACCACAGGAGCAAAATTTATAATTACATAACAGTATACTATAGTTATTATATATTCATATGAAAAAAGTACAATTTTAACCCAACACCACAGGTATATTCTAATTTCTTTTTTTTAAATAGTGATTTTCATCTCTAAAAAGGAGAAAATTAATTCGTATTATCGTAAGCTCACTCACTTTTTTGCTCCAATCTCCTTTGTGTTACTTGTCTTCATTCTGTTGGGTCTCCATCCTGTTTGACTGCTTAGCTGAACCTCATGAACTCATATTTAATTGAACTTGATCTGTGAGAATTCTGAAGTGAAGTTGCTTCCCTATAGAGAGGATTTGTATTTCTTTTTGCCAATAGCCTAGGTTGCCATCACCAATGTGAGATCATGTTGGCTCCCCTACAGAAGATTTAGTTAATCCAAGATTCTTAAGTTAACAATTTCTTGCTACAACAAGCCTCAGACAAAATCTCTTGATCTCACCATTTACTGCTGATCTTTTCAATTTCAGTCCTTTGAAAGAATTTTTTAGGGCAGGTTGTTCTTTTTTTATGCATTTGATCAGACTCTCTCTCTCTCCCTCTCTCTCTCTCCTCCTCCTCTCCCTCCCTCCCTCTCTGACTATTCTTGGCTTTTGCAATCCCAAGAATTCTTTGGAAAGTTATTCTTACCATTTAACAAGTTTTAGTTACAAGATGCAACTCTTAACAGTACCCAATCAAGCATATTTTATCTTTATGCATCTATATGCTTATCTGCATTTAACTTTCCTTAATACCCTTAATACCCTTGAAACACCATGAGAATCTCTGCTTCAGGCTAATTATTGTTTTAAGGCAAACAAGAAAAGTGAGACTAGCAAAATTACTATGTAACACTTCTGATTTTGCTCTTATCAGCAAGTAAAAATTATTTGTAGCACAATTGTTATAAAAATGTCTTTTTTGTTTAATTAAAAAATAAAAGGGGAGAACCATATCAGTGTTTCCTGAGACCTACACCATGTTGGAACTTGGGGCACTGGGAAAACAGGCAGCCAGCTCATTGCTCTGTCGGGCGGCTGTGAGCCTACCGTGTGCGGGCTAAGAATCAAACATCCATCTCACCACCACCACCCCCCGCCGCGCTGGCAAGTGATAGCCAGAGATCTGAGCACCTCTTGCAAGTTTGTATGCAATATAGCAAATAAGGGTGATTTTATTCTGCCATCTCTTTGAAGGCAAATATTTTCATCTCTGTTTTGCTCTGTTCTGATCAATGGTATTGCTCTATTCAATATTGTTTTTATAATTTCAGTATTTCCTTTGATATTGCTCTACCTGATTGAAGGAATAACTATTGTAAAGGAAACTAGATATACTATTGTACCTATTGCTGTTATTCCGGTAACCTGCTGTAAGATTCTGTACCAATTTCACTGCACTGCCTCAATTGGCTTTGTCCTGTCTTGTTCTGCTATATTTTACTACCTTCAAAACAAAATAAATAAAATAAAATAAATAAAACAAAAATAAATAAGAAAAAAAATTTTAAAAAGTAAACAGCAACAAGAAAACAGATCAGTAAGGTAATGAGCAACCTGAAACATGATATAACTAAACAGATAATGGACTTAAAAAGCAAAAGGAGGAAAAGAAAGTGCTTTAAAGGATATAACTGCATGTATATTTAAGTGTAGGATTGATAACCATGTTGCTAAGTTTTTGATGGATCAATGAACAGAACTGTTTGCAGCCGTACTGTTTGAATGTCCACTTTGTATGCTTGAAAAAAAAATAAAAATAAAAGGGATATTAACATACCGTTGATCAATTCTCTAATTCAACACATGGAGAAAAGAAAACTCAAACAGCCAGGAAGTGTTTCTACCAAAGAAAATGACATGTTAGTGGGCTTGCTTACATTTATTTAAAATTGAGGTCTCTAATTTGTTATCCCCAATTTATTTCTTTCCAATATTCATTTTCTAATCAAAGTCTATGATTCTTTTTTCATATGAATACTTTAACATGTTTTCCACTTACTAAGATAATACATGATCATCTTGGAAAACATTTTAAATGCATAAAAAGTAAACAAATAAGCTTTATTTATTATTCTATTACCTAGAGGTTACTGCTGTTAACATTTTGTTGTTTTCAATGCTTACATTCTTTATTTTTATAGCTGATATCATACCATACAGTTTTCTATTTTTCATGTAACATATTATTAGTATTTCTTCACTTCATTAAAAGCTCTTCATGAGCATTACTTTTGATGTTACATAATATTTTATCATATGGATATACTTAAATATAGTGAACTGTTCACCTTCACTAAATAGGTTGTTTCCATGTTTTTCCTATCATAATATTGATCTAAAGGATATTTTTTCTTATAAATGTTCCCCAGAAGTGGTGATTATTTCCTTAAACAAATTTCTAGAGGTAGATTTATTAGGTCAGAAGATGTGAATATAATTGAGATTCTTAATTGCTCAATTGTTTCCCAGAAAAACAATATCAATTATGTCACCTCCAACTGGGTTTAAAAGAACTCATCTCTTCACATCTGTATCATGGTTCTTTGGTATGGGCCTGATCTTTATTAAGTATAGTCAAACACTGCATAAAAATGTTCTGGTCAATGGCAGATAACATATTTGATGATAGTCCACTGAGATTATATCTCCTAATGACCACTATCTTCGTTTGTGTAAGTACATTTTATGGGGTTCACACAACAATGAAGTCACCTGACACATTTCTTTGAACATATGCTCATCATTAAGCAACCCATGCTTATATTACTATTTGTCTTAGTTACTTTTCTCTCATTGTTGAGACAAAATACTTGACGCTCCAAATTAGGGAAGGTTTATTTCTTACAATTTTGGAGGTTTCAGTCCATACTCAGCTGTCTCCAAGGCAGGGTGGCATGGCAGGGCCACCATTCATGGCCCCTGCAGAGCAGCAAGAGTGAACATGCAAAAAGAAAAGAGACACATCTTCTTCCTGCCTTTACACTGTATGTCAGCTCTGCCACTGAATGGGTATAGCACCCACAGCACCAATCCTAGTGCTAGACAATGAACCAATCATGAACTCAGGATTCAGCTGTGTCCATAGTTGCATGAGGCTTGGTGGGGGGGGGCATCTGAACACAAACCATAATACTCTTCATTATTTCTCTAAAGTTTCAAGTTAATCAACTGTTGAATTATGAAGTTGGAGATACTCTGCACAGTCCTCCAAATAGAAAGAAGGAAAGAAGGAAGGAAGGGAGGGAGAGAGGAAAGGAGGGAGGAAGGGATGCCAGCTGGAAGAGGACTCAAAAGGCTCTGTTTCTGCCTTTCCTATGGCAACACGTCCTGGGAAGAACACAGTTTTTTCAACGTTACATATACTTGTCCCATTCCCACCACCTGTATAATCTTAGGGAAGAGAGGCAAGCTTCACTGAGATTTATCTCCTTTATTTTGAAAATGGAATACTGATACCTATCTTGCTGCAAGGATTAAATGTAACAGTGCCTGATACTTCTTTATTCTCCAGTTCATCCTTCCTGTGAAGTTTGAATCTCTATTATTAAGACTACTTCAAGTGCTTCAAATAAGGTTTTTGTCATTAGGTCACAGGTGTTTGTTTGTTGAGCTGACATAATGGATGCTTGCATATTTGCAGTCTGGCAGCATGAAAATATAAGACCTTCACAGAACCAGCCTATGGTAGGAAGCATCTAAGATATAGAAGTCAAAACAGAAAGAGTTAATTTCACCATAGGTCAGCTGATTAGGTCAGGCTGGTCTATCTAGGAGTATAGTGGTGCCTGCCAAGGAGTTAGTTATTCATTACATCTTCATCCAGGTTCAAATATCTGGTAGCTTTTTTCAAAGCATTTTTTAAAACAGGAATTGGATGTATTATGAAATGTACAAAGTCCACATAGGAAACATAAACATGTACTGCAAATACGTACAGAAAATAAAGGAATGAAGGAGATCAAGGAGGGGAAAGAGCATGAAAAAAGGAATTAAGATATGTTTTGTACATGTACCAACTTTCCATAAGGAATGTAAACATTATGGATTATGCACATATATTAATAAACTAAAATACTAAGAAAAAAGCTGTAAAAAGCTTCCTATCTGATTTTGATTCATTGCCAAAGTAGAGATTTAATAGACAACTTGATTCATAAATTCTGGAATGTAAAAGCTAGAATTGGTCATCTAAACATTTAGTTAACCTTAAATTAATCATTTAATAGATTTTCAAGAGCATCTAGAAGAAGCTCAATTACTTGTTAAACATCACACAGAATCCTAATAATAGAATGAAAACCTAGAATTGTAGCATTGCCAGAACGTCTCCCAGAAGATTAGTAGATAGGAGACAAACATCTCATAGAAAACAAAAATTATTATTGAAAGCAATTAATGTCATTTGGCAAGAAGTCTTTCAAGTTTTCCTTTTGAAATTATCATATTTCATGTTGCAGGTATATGCAGGATGATGAATTAGGATCTTAATTCTTACCTGAATAGGGGATCAAAATATGCTTGCTTTGCTACTTGTTCCCTCCCAGGAAGGAAGGAACTGAAGCAGCAATGCAGTCTTTGTTTCTTTTCCTATAGGATATCAAATTCTCTGCTCTTTTGGTTTTTAAAACTGCTTGAATATACAGTGGTTATCAAGGCAAGGAGGATATGAAAAATGTCCTCTAAGGACAGCCACTCCCCAAACTATTATTAATTTGTAGAATATAATTATTAGCATTCCTATCCACTTTGTAGAGTCCTCCCACCTTTATATATATATATATATTGCTGTGGGTGAGGAATGGTGGATGTTGAAAATTGTTTAGGTATACAATACTAGAGGTCAACAGATGATGTCAGAGATTTCAAGTGGGAAAAGGACTTAAAAAAACTATTCTCTTGCCACTTAATTCTAACTACAAACAGCTTGTTAATGAACTTTGAACAGTATTGTCTGTGATTGCCTAATTACAACGCTGTTTCAACTTTAAAAGATTTGAGAAAAAATTCCTAACCATGAAAAAAAACAGCCTGGCTAAGTTTTATTCATTTTGGGTCATGTTGTGAATTAGTGGGTCCTAAAATATCGCTTAAAGGCCTGGGGTTCTCAGCTGACATGTTCTGAACATTTATAGTGATTCTAGAGACCCCTGGTATCTAGTTCTACAGTTCATACCTTCTCTCGGTATTTTTCTTGGATTGGACTTGTGTCCAACTGTTTGTAATTGACTCTCTACTGGGACAAGTAAGGATATGAGAGAGTGACCAAGAAAAAAAAATCACCACTGATATTTATCTTAAACCTTTATTTCCAGCTTCTCTGGCAGCAAGTCAACTTACTGTCATAAAGTAGAAGTCTCAGTAAAAGTGATTCCTAAAGAAAGGACGGTGTACTGAATGCAGAACTACATGAGAAAGAATATGACAAAACACAACAAGCATTCTCTCTAAGGCACACATAACACCTAAGTCTCTTACAAGAGAGGATCTGCCACTTGAGATCCCAAACTGGAAAGGAAAATTGGTCCTTTGACTGTCCCAAATGGTCCAAGCACAAAAGGGGAGAGTGGTTGTGAGAATTTTTATCAGCAATTCACAGAAACCTAAGCCTAGTCAGGCTACACAAGCCTTCCAGGTCACCACAGTTTTCTCCATGAAGCTGCTCGCTGGGTCCTCATCCAAATATTCACTGATTAGGCAACTTCTCCAAAGAAAGAAAAACTAACTAAGGTTTTACACACTAAATGAAAGTCTGAAATGCTTTTTAATTTATCCAACTATGGCTGGTTTTCCAGAGAGGAAAAATAGCATTTTTGTATGTGGAAATGAAATGCTTAGGCATTGCCCTCCCCAAGAAGTTTCACTACCTTGGCTACTATACAAACTACAAATTATTGACCTAATTTTGAGAGTCTAAAATCAGCCATGTCCCAAGCTCTTTAATTTTATGGTCAGTAGACTTGGAGTTCTCATTCTTGTGCTGGAAAACAAATCAGTGCAAATCATTCTATTAAATGGTTTACAGTTCTCCCTTCAAAGAGACACTTGTCAAAAGTTAAACATGTCTGAAATCTGTTTTATGTTAAGGTCCTAATAATATAAATAGTCAGATGAAGCATTTGTAGTCACTAACACTGAAACTACATCAGGCACCTGATTTCTTCACCTAGGTTTGAGCTGATGAGTGCTGCTTTCTGCACAAAGCTGTTGGCCAGAGTAGGAGCTCACCCATCTGCCATATTGCTGAACATTAAACAGGCTTGGAGGGCCATTAAGTGAGACAAGCTCATCTTCATTCTGGCTCCTCAAGGTCTATCTTAGCTTTATATCCTACCAAATAGGAACAGATAAGAAGTGACCCTGACAAATAGCCCTCAAAATCTACGGGATTGCTATTGGTTGAAGAAGAGTGTGTTATCACTGACTTCAGAAATCACCTTTTTCATTTCTTTATTTTATGAAAATCTAAAACAAATTTTCATGACCAAATAAAAAGTGAACAGCAGTAGTTATTACACTGTGTGTTACTGTCTTCAAATTCAAGACATAAAGCCAAACTCAGTTCAAGACATAAACCAAAAAGATTCTTACAAAAAAAGAACAATAATACTAAATTTCTTTTTAACAAATTAAAACAAGCTATTTGTATAAATGAAACAAATTAGCATGTACAACAATTAAATATGTAATTTGAGGAACTTCTCCCTGCTTCCTATTTATCTCTTTTCTAGTTTGCTATACATGTGGGTGGGTGTAGTGATTTTCTGTTGTGTTTCTCATATAAGAGGAAACTATGCAATATTTGAGCTTGTATGTCTGACTTATTCTACTTAACATTATCTTCCCATTAACCAACAAATGTTTTACATTTATCTTACTTTATGGCAGTATGGTACCTCATTGTGTATAAATACAATTTCTTTGTCTATTCATCTGTTGACAGACATATGCTGTTTCCAAAATCTTGCTATTATGAATTGTGCTGCTATAAATGTGGATATGCATGTATCCCTGTAATATGATGATTTTTAACTCTTTTGGGAAGATACATAGGAGGTTTTTCAAAAATAGATGCTTGGGACTGTTTCTGCTTTCTCTATTCTGTTCTGCTGATCTGAATGCCTAATTTTGTGCCGGTGCCATACTGTTTTAATCAGCGAAGCTTTATAATATAACTTTAAGTCTGGGATTGTGATGCCACCTGCTTTGCTTTTGTTACCTAGGATTGCTTTTGATATTCTGGCATCTTTGGATTCTATATGAATTTTAGAATGTTTTGTCTAGCCCTGCAAGAAATAATGTTTGTGTTTTTATTAAGACTGAATTAAATCTGTATATCAGTTTTAAAAGTATAACCATTTTGATTATGTTGGTTCTGCCTATCCAAGAACGGGGGATAGTATTCCATTTTCTGATGTCTTCCTCAATTTCCTCAAAACTCTGTTTCGTGTGAGAAACACTACCCTTCAATAATAACAAAAGCCAAAAATTATTGACTATAATTGTATGATGGTCATATACATATAACTTTACAAATTCCTCTAAACAATGTGGGCAGGCAATATTATTATTTACATGTTTATAGATAAAGCAGTTAAAACTTGACTGAGATTACACAGCTAGTAACATAACCCAAATCTAAAATATGACCTACCTGATTCCAGAGTCTCCTCTCTTGACCACCACACAATACAGGCAAGTTAACAGTCCTTTCAGCATTGTCATTGCTTGACTCAGGGTATTTACACTGCTTCTCCTGTAGGCCTGATACACAGAAGGTGGCAGATACCCATCCAGGACTGACCAAAGACATTAACTGTTATGGCCTATTTTAGTAACAACAGTGTACAGAGGGTAATTGGAATGGAATTTATGTTTGTCTTCACAAAATTCTTATGAGATTGGCTAACATGTAATCCTTCTAAAGAGGTAGCATAGCCCTTTGGTATTCTATCCTTGGCTTTTCCACGTCTCATGTAGCAAGCAATATCGAAATAGCATTAATGATTTATTGCCTCTGTGGGTGAAGCTTTGGGCTCGGTACTTTACAACCTGCTAAGGGTTATGGATTGGCCTCAGAATTAGATCATCCCTACAAACTTAAGTACCTATGGGTAGAGCTATGTACCCTTCAAGTAGATAAAACTATGTTGACAGTTCAGAGACTCATACCACTACCTCAACCTCAGGATATTAAGAATAACCCTGTTCCTTGGATACTTATGCAGATAAAGGAGCCTTTTTACATCTGGCTCAAGTCCTGAATCAGCAACTGGATACATATACTCTAGGTATGTTAAGGAGAAACTATTAACCATGCAAACTAGCCCCAAATGACTTTCCTGATTATTTGTTAGCATGCAGGTGGCTCAGAGATGAGGATTGCAATTCTAGAATGTTAGTTTTTGTAGTATGAGAAAATCATAACTTTTTTTCCAGGAACTTGTCTTGCCATAGGTTTAAGACTGTAATTTGTTACAGGCAAGCCATTTATAGGGGCTACGTTATCGATGCTAGAATCATCAAGAAATTCTATCAGAAGACACAATGTTTAAGTATAGGTCTAATTACTGCAATCATTTCTTTTTTGTTTCCTTTGCACAGATCCACTTAATCCCATCTCTTAGTGTGGGCACAAGCTGACAGTTGCATGACAAGGAATGTTTCCCTTTGTAAAAAACCCACTTCCTTTCTGTGTAGTTTTAGCCTAATTGAAATGTTTCCTATTAAGCTCAATCAAGGCAGCAATTATCTAATTACTCACTTATGCTTTTCCAGCCAAAAATTTGCCTAAGCTGGTATACTGGAATGAGAGAACATATTTATTATTGTTTTTACATTTTCCTGTATGGCTTTAGACAATAATCATAAACATTTACTTCCAGTTCACTAGAATATATCTAATTAATACTGCTATTTTCTATAAAATTATATAACTGTGAGCTATAACCCAGTGCCAAATGTGGCCCTGTCTATGAAATGTGCTTTAAGACTGTGGTTATGCTACATGAATGGTGCCATTGGAGAAGGGTAATAAGGAAAGAGGCTAGTGAAAACAAATCACAAACATATATTCAATCATCTCAAAGCCACAAGTTTTATGGTTTTAAAAATAAAAAGTGAATCACTTACATTTAATTGGGAAAATAATTTTTATAGCATCACTTTAAAGAAACATGTATCCTGCATGTCTGGGATTTGTCTTGATATAAATCCCTTAGGTCTCAAGATGATCACAACCAGTCAACAACACAGGTGGTCCACACTTTTTAGGTATAAATTAGAGACATATATCATTAAAACCAGAATTAATTTTAGAGTTAGTGACCCTGTGAGGTCACTCCTGATTAATTCCATTTTGATTGAGGTTGTACCAAAGCACAACAGACAAATTGGGTATGAGGGATTGATATTTTCATTTCCAGACAATACATTTCATCATTGTTTTCATCATAAATGTGGACTAATGTGGGATTAATAGAACCCTTTTCATGGAAAATGATCCTCAGAAAGTATGTATAGTTCAGGGTAAATTTACAAGGAGGGAAAGGAACACTTCATCAATCCCCAAATGTGGCCATTTGACAATCCTTCACCTATATTTACTATAAACCCAGAAAATAACTACACTCAGTAAAGACTGCAACAATAAAATAAGTCTAAAAGAAAACACTTAATTTACTGGAAGGAGATGAGAATTTTTGTAAGAATTTTTGGTAAGAAGGAAACCATTTTTTCACTTACATATAAGGCTGAATGAGCTGTACACAATATTGTTAATCTCAGGGATAATCATTCTGAAAAAAGACACTTTACTAACAACTGATTTGTCTCAGCAATGCCTGCTAAATAGTTAGTCCATTAATAATTAATTGATAAAAACTAAGTGGCCAGACATTGTGATTGGGGGAGATGATTTTCCAAAAGCCAGTTGTTATCTTCTTCACAGTACGGAAAGAAATACAAAAAAAAAGGAAGGAAGGAAAGGAAAGGAAAGGAAAGGAAAGGAAAGGAAAGGAAAGAAAAGAAAAGAAAAGAAAAGAAAAGAAAAGAAAAGAAAAGAAAAGAAAATGCAGTAAGTCTTAAAGGTGGCCCCAATAACTTGGAATTCTATTTTGCTTATTCCCATCAGGTAAGGAAGTCAAGGACAAAATATAGAGACAGGGCAGGAATCATTTTCTTCATGAGAATGGAGAGGATAATATAATCAGACATTTTCCTTTCACGGGTCCTTATTTAGGATTTGGAAGTTTGTGAAGTGTATGCAACAAAATTGCCAGCAAATTTATTTTGTTTCCTCATGTTCACTAACAACAATAAAAGAACAAGTCTCAATATTCCATCAACAGTTGGATTCCTCTTTGCTGTACTCTGTCTTGACAACTTTATGGACTCTAATGAGGGATAAAACCATTTTAGAACAGGCAGAGTGGAAGCCGGGATTATTTTTGAATTTACTACTGAATGAGAGTAAACAAACACAGAGTTCAGCAATATCCCTCATCGGTCTGGATCTGCCTTTATTTGACCCTGAGCAGCCTCAGAATCTACTGAAAGTCAGGTCTACTGAAACTAACACCATCTCAGGTACAAGTGGCCCATGAACCACGTCCTGTCCAGCGCTCAGCAATAAACAAAAGGAAACAAGCCATTAAACCAACATGGTCCTTGTTTTCAGCATTATTTAGCTCCTGAAATTTTCAAGTTGAGTTACTATTGCCTTTATTACCCAATCTAACTTTTCACTAGTTCTCATATTTCTATCCTTCCTCTATTGCAATAATTTAATAGAACTAATTATGTCTTTAAAAATAGTTAAATAAGCAAACAACTGAAGTTCTCTTTCCACTTTTCCTGATGTTGGGTCAAATGGCTCCTTGAGTTTGTCTGAAATGATACTCTTTCAGGTCTGGCTTGAGTCTTCTTTGGGGATTATTTTTATGATGTTCCATTATACTTACTGAAGCATAATGTTGAAGTAATGCTTTTTTATCCAATTTAAAATAATAACTGATAAAACTTAGAATAATAGAAATTTAACACTATAAAAATTATCCCAAAATTTGTTAGTTATAGTTGTAGATTCTACATATGTGTTTATCCTAAGTTTTCCATTTTTCATTTATTTTTCTACTTTGGGCAATTTTAATGTTTGTCAGAACAGTTACTTTGCTTTTAATCCATATACTCTTACTGCATTCAGGTTTTTATAATTGGATAGACTTTGGTAGATAAAATAGAACTAGTCTCATATCTTTTAGTTTTAAAATGCAAATTAATTATTGGCATTTTTAATTCTGACTGTAAATCATAGTACTTTGGCATCAATAAATGAAATAATATATTTTGCATCAGTATATTAAGATTTTACAAATCAAAACTATTCAACTCAAAAAGTGTCTAGTATGGACAAGTCTAATGTTAAAAGATTTGCGCTTGCTATTTCCCAGGTTAAAAATAGAAATTAAAATATTAAATTAAAAAATATAAGTTGTAAAGTTTAAGGTTTATAAATCCCTGACTACACATTGGAATAACCTGGAAGCTTTTTAAGACATAGACACAAACCTCACAGGATCTGATTTATTAAATATGCATAGTGCTGGGGTACAAAGATTTTCTATAATTCCCTAGGTGATTCTAATGAAAGTCCAAGGTTGAAATACATTGCTTTACAATGAAAATAGACAGTCACACACATACACACAATTAAAGAGTTTTTACTTTTTCTTTTTGTATCTCACCATTAGTTTGAGATGAAACACTATGTCCCTCCACTCATGCAACATTAACGTAACTATCGCCCACTGCACAAAAGGCCAGTACTTTCTTTATCTAACTGGTCTCAAAAGCAAACAAATATCCTCTTACAGAAAACAACACAAACAACAAATGAAAGAGAAACTTAGGGGAAAAGGATAGTTTAAAGGGAAAAATGGTATGGTAAGAAGAATACTGGCCTCTAAATATTCAACATTCTAATGTCCTACAACTTGTGAATCTGTATCTTTACAAGAAAAAGGCAATTCTGCATATCTGATTAAATGTAGGACTTTGAAATGAAGAGATTAACTCAGATTATATAAATGTGACAAATTTAATCATATGGCTCTCAAAATATAGAACATTTCACAGCTGTAATTAGAGGAACCTCTAACTAAGGAAAGAGGCATTATCTCTGTCCAAGTATTTAAATACAGGGTGACCAAAAATTCCACTTTTCCATTAATTTTTATAAGATAATATAATGGGAAATAAAAAACAACAATTTTATCAAATATATTCAATAATTTTTCTATGTATGGTATATATTTTAAAACATTCAATACACAGTGCAACATTACAAACTGACAGTAGTATCTAGTCTTTTGCATTACTGTCTTTCTCTGAACAACACAGTTTACACTGTCATCTTGGCCTTTTCTTTGTTTTCTGTGGGTGATATAATTGCAATAAAATGTCTACATAGTAAACATGCATGCTGAAGACATCGATGCTAGACTTTCTGGTTGGTGTTTCATTATCCTGTATTTTTCAATTATTTTGTCTTTTAGGCCTAATCTAAATTATAAATGACTGTTTGAAATCCATTGTTTTGAATAAATAACAAACAAGTTCCACATTGTTTGGTCCAGAAGGTGCATAAATTTGGAGGGGGGAGGGTTCCTGGAATCTAACTCAGGACCTTACGCTTACAAGGCAGGCACGTATGTCCCTGAGCTTTATCCCTGGTCTCAAGGTACCCAAATTTTTTATAACATTTTTCATCATTTTTTGATTAGATGTTGGTCAATTCTGTCCACACCACCAATAGAATTACTATAATCATTAGACAATATTGGATTTTTTTAAAGTTTCATTTCTTCTTTCAAGTTCTATCGTTTCTGTATAATGAATAGTTGACAATGAGACTTTTTTGTCTTTCCATTTCATAACATAGACTTTTCTTCTCTGATATGATAACATTTGTTCCTTTTTCAGTTTTTTGTTTTGCAAATCTCTTGGTATTTCCTTCATGTTCAGTCTTAATGTCCCAAACATATCAATATTATATTGTTAAAAAAAAAATCACTGAGTTCTGGAGAAGTGTAAAAATTATATCTAAAAGTTTTTACAGATTATAACACAAAATTACAATGAAAGTTTTTACAGATTGTAACACAAAATTACAATAAAAGTTTTTATAGATTATAACACAAAATTATGCTATTTTTCACAAATAAAAGCAAATTAGTAAAAGAAAATAACCAGAATTTATTGTTAGATTTCACTAGAAACAAACATAAAAGGCAAATATAACATTTGAAATAAAAAAGTATGCAAAAATAGTCGATATAAAATAAACAGTTGTATGAGTATATCTCATACAAACAAGAATCAACTTGTTGAAATGACACCTGCCCAAGTGACTTTCGGGATAATAGTAAGCAAAAACACACTGCCCTGCCCCAGTGACACTGCTGGCAAGCTGTTAAGTGGTTAAGGATGGAAAAAGGAAGCCAGGAGTTAGGAATTCAGGACTGAAATTTCAGAAGCTGGAAAAAATGAACACATTCTTCCCTAAAGCAACCAGGAAGAAAGGCAGCAACACGCTGACACTGTTTTTGAAGTACTGGGGATTTGCACTAAGCTACATTCCCAGTCCTTTCTTAATTTATTATTTTATTTTTATTATGTGAGGAGGAGGAGGAGGCAGAAGGCCTTGCTAAATCATTAGTTACCCAGGCTGGGCTCAAACTTGAGACCCTCCTGACTCCACTTCCAGAGGGAAAAAAGAAAATGGAGACAGGGGAGGACTGGAGAGGACCAGGGAGAGGAGTGTGCCAAACACCCTGCTCCCTGCTGACACCTTGAGTTTGGACTAGTAAGAGATTCTGACCCTAGAGGACAGTAAGATTCATATTTGTGTGTTATACACCAGAAAGTATGTAAAATTTTGTTGCAGAAGAAATTAGAAAGTAGAACAGATAAGGACAGATGAGGGTCATCAGGCAGAAGTTGGATACTGTGAACCTTGTGCAGTCAGAAAATTGCATCATGAAGAACTCTCAACTACAGTGAGCAGATCTAGAACCGCAGTGCTGCTCTGAAATCCATCTGTTTGTGCAGAGATGGTGCCACTGTGGCCATGGGCTGCTCCTAGCCTAGGAAATGTGGGTAGGTAGATACTGACGCAGACAGGTTCCTGGGAGACACCAAGCTTCTCTGGCTGCACTTTTGGCCTGAGGTCGCTAATGGTACTATGAACCTAGACTTTCCTGTACTCAATGATGTTTCCTCTGAAACTTTCTTCCCTCTTCCCTTCACTCCAGGACCAGCATATAATTTGAGTACAAAATAAAAATACAGAGATATAAAAATTCTTAAGAATTTCAAGAGAGCAATAGCAATGTGTCTCAAGTCAGGTCATTATAACAAAATACCACATACTTGAGGGCTTAAGCAAAATTTATTTAAAACAGTTTTGGAAGCTGGGAAATCCAAGGTCAAGTTGCTGGTAAATCATTCATTTTTTAGTTGGCAAACCACTGTCTTCTCATTGTATGATCACATGGCAGAGAGCAAAAGCAAGCTCTCTTATGTCTCCTATAAGGACTCTAACCCTGTTCATAAGAGTTAAACTCTCATGATATAAAACTAGCCCTAAAGGTCCTACCTTCCAATACCTCATTGGATGATAGAATTCTGTACGAATTTGAGGACAACACAACCAATCCATAACAAAAAGAAATGAATAGTTCTGACCACAAGTCCTTGCCTATATGTGCAAGTAGCTCACTTAAGAAGTTGGCCTTTTCTTACTGGTTTTTGTTTTTGTTTTCTTTTGAAATTTTGTATTATTTCTACCCTCTTTCTGTTTCATTTTTTTTCTTTAAATAAAAAAAAGAAGTTGGCCTTTGCTTCTTCTAGTAAAATCTTACACTTCTAATGCCAATTTGGTGTCTGTTTGAAATATCCCGACTAAGAGGCTATTCTATTGTTTTTCCCCTAAAATTAGCTCTTTTGGGCATCAAAATCACACCCAGTTTCACTCTGCCTTTTCTAGCCTTTGTCGAGATAGCTGTTGTAAAAGACAGGAATAACATATGTTTGGTGGCTAGGAGGAAAGAAATGGGAGAAGAAGAATAGTTTCAGAGATTAGTCAGCTGAACAGCAAGCATTTTCCTAAAACTCCCAGGAGAAGTGGTCAGACCATGGACCCTTTCTCTTCAGTGAGTCTTCAAGTTGGAATGTACAGAGTAAATGAAGCTGAAGCTGAAGCAGAAGCAGCAGAAGGGGAAGGAGAAGAAGGAAAAGAAGGACAAGAAGAAGAGAAGAGGAGGAGGAGGAAGAGAAAAACAAGGGAGAAGAAGGATCGAGGTGAGGAGCAACTAATTCAAAGGAAAAAAAGAAGAAAAGAAGCCTCTGCATTTTACCTAGTTTTACTGATTAGTGTTTGACGTCACTAAGGGAAAAGGAAGGAATGAGAGGAAAGAGAAACAGTTCAGATCTCGGTGAGAAAGCACGCAGTGCCATGAACCACAAGACAATTTGTTCTCAGAAGTAGAACCAAAGCAAAGTCAGTGAAGGATTAAGTTGTGGGAACCCTGATGATAAACACACTTAGCATGAGAGAAGGAGCCCCCTTCCCCACGGTACAAAAATTGAAAACAGGATGATGTAATTCTTACATACAGAGTAATTTAGAATGCAGCTCAGTATTAATTGAACCCCTGCTCTGTGCCAGGCACTGAAGACAGCCTGTGTCCTTGCACAACAACTTTCTGGAGGGGACGCACTTTCTCAGAAGGAATAAAGAAGAGGTGGCAAGATTGAGGGCAATTTCCTGTAGGAAGAGGTGCTTTATGCTTGGCTGTGGATAACAAGCACAAAATAGGCAGTTGGTGAGGGAAACTGAGTGTGGCAATAAAATTACTATGTTGGGTAAGAATAAATATTACTTCAGAATATGCATGAGATGGGAAGCAAATGCTCTATTGAACAGATGCAAAGGGTAAGTCTTAGAACTATATTATTTAAACTTTTTAAAAGTGCTTTTATCTGTGTTTCATCTCCAAATGTCATACAGATACCAAGTGTGGCCTAAAAACCACCTCAGCAGAGCCTGCTGTCTCTGTTCCACAAAGGAGGAACCCTGTGAACAGCATTTTGCCAAGGTCACACAAGAAAAGGCATATTCAGTATCAGAATCCATTTTTCTGGATTTCTCACCATGATGATGTCTGCCCAACAGACATATTCCCAAACTGTGATCCCTGGAAAAGTAGTTCTTCAGAATATTAGTTTAGTTTCTGTTTTATGGTAAGATTAGTCTTGGGCATCCTGAGTAAAGAGAATTAAACAAGTTTCTTCCTATAAGACTTCTCGGAACCTTAAACATGATCACAAATATTGTGAAATGGGGTTGTAAACAGTTTTTTTTCCCCTTAAAGTTATACAAACCCAGAAATCTTTCTGTGGTTGATCTCTCAGACTAAGAGTAACAAAGAATATACTGGAAAATGCTGCATTACTATGTACTGAGGTAAGCAAAAAATTAGAACAATTCAGACTATGTCCAAAGAAATACAAATATAGAAAAATTATTACAAGATAAACATTCAATAAATCATTTGCTTGAAATAACTTGCCATTAAGCAAAAAAGGGTTGGTGACACACTCCAAAAGAAAAAAAAATCTAAGCAGCCTTAAGTCTGGATAAAGATACTTCATTATTGAGAATTCAGATATAAATCATGTCTAGAGATAGCATTGAGTATGAAATCTGACAATGAAAAGCCTCTTCACATCTGATAAAAATTGACATCTGATAAATGCAAAGAACAACAATAAAATGAACAAGCTAATTTAAAAACAGTCCAAAGAGTTTAAAAGATAATCCATCAAAGAAGATATTCAGATGGCAAATTATCACAAGAGTTCCATATTGTATGTCATAGGGAAATGCAGATTAAAATAAGAATAAGAATCCATTACACTGTTGTTAAAATGACCAAAATCCAGAATGCTGACAGCATCAAATGTGGGACAGTCAGAATTCTTATTCATGACTGATGGGAATGCAAAAATGGCACAGCCACTTTAGAAGACCATTTGGTAGTTTCTTACAAGACTAAATATATTCTTACCATATGGTCCAGCAAATCTTTCTCTTTCATATTTATCCACAGGACTTATAAATACCAATGAGTTGAAAACACAAAAACCTGCACATGAGATTTATAGCAGCTTTACTGGCAATTGTCAAAACTCAGACTAGCTGACATATTGTTCAATAGGTAAATGAATAAGCTGAAGTCCATCTAGACAATGGAAAATTAGCATTAAAAAGAAATGAGCTGTCAAGCCATGGAAACACAGAAGAACCTTAAATTTATATTACTAAGTGAAATAAGCCAATCTGAAAATGCTATATAAGATTTAATTCCCCTATGTAACATTATGGAAAAGGCAAACTATGGAGACAGATAAATAAATAAATAAATAAATAATCAGTGGTTGCCAAGGATTGCAGTTTGAGGGAAGAGTAAACAGGCAGAGCAAAGAGAATTTTTAAGGCATTGAAAAGCTCTGTATGGTACTTACAAGTATGGATACATGACATTTTACATTTTTTCAAAGCCATAGGATATACAACACCAACAGCAAACCCTAATGTATACTAGGAATTTGGGGTGAATATGGTGTGCCAGTGGAAGTTCACCAGCTGTAATGTACTACTTTAATGGAGAGTGTTGATATTGGGAGAGATTATGCGCATGTGGGCGTACCGGATGGATAATCTCTCTACCATGCTCTCAATTTTACTATGAACCTAAAACTGCTCTTAAAAAAGTAGTCTTTTAAAAAGATTCTATTGTTGAGCAAGAGATTCAAGGGAACCTGAAAGCTGGAAGAAAAGAAATTACATCAGGGGAAAATGAGAGTTGTGTTTCAAAACTTTTAGAACAGATGCTTGAAAGCTCACAGGAGTGAGCCAGTAACAAATTCATTTGTAATAGTCATAATATTCATTACTTACTATCCATTACCTATCTTCCACTTGACTGAAAATTTTCTACGTATCCCAATTATTCCTATGTCCTCTGTTCTTCCCCCTTTTCAGTAGTTTTAGCTGGTCTCTGTCTCCACTATATCTGGCTCCTATATCTTCTCTGCAAGTAGCCAGAATTATCCTTTACAACTATGCGTTAGGTTCTATTGCTCCTATATCCAAAACTGTGCATTGGCTTTCCACTGGACTCAGAATTAAGCCTCTATCCCCACTTTAAATGCTGTAATCAGGCTCAGTGGCCTCCTTACCACCTTCCATCCTCTCTCACACCCAGCCTCCTCCACGTCACAGGGCCTGGAACTCACTGCTCCTCCACTGCACACTTCTTACAGAGAACAGGCACCATTCCCTCTTTCCTTCCAGGCTGCTTAGATGCCACCCTATCCTACAGACCTTCTCTGTCCACTCTGAGCACAAATCATTCTATCCTTTTACTTGCTTTATTTTTTATAGCACTTGCTACTCTCTGATTTTTATGGAGATATTAATCTACTGTTTGTCTATCTCCAACTAGAATGAAATGTCCATGAAACTAGGGATATTTTGTGCTAACTTCTGTAGCTCCAGCACACAGAATCACGTCAAAACATTGTAATCCCTGATAAATATGTGCTGAATGAACCAATTACTAGCACTTACCAAGTGCTTCTTCAATGTCAAGGCCTTTAAATGAACTATTTTATGTGATCTATAAGAAACAATATTATTAACCCACTTTGTAGGTGAATGAATTTGTGCCCAGAGAATTTAAGTAATTTGTTCAAGAGCACAGACATCAAAAGTCAGGATTTAGACCCAAGTGGCCACTCTCACTCTGAACCACTGTGCTCTGTATTCTGCTATATAGCCATGGTGAACATTTATTTATCACTTTATATTTTTCACGATAATTCCAAGCAATCTATTTTCTTTCTTCCTTGGTGTTTTGTACCTCTATTCTTTCCTTCATTTCCTTCACTCATTTTTCTTCATTCACGCATTCCTACATCCATGTGTATATGTGATAGAAACTGAGAATGTGAATTTGTCCACTCACAAAGAGCTGCCCTGGTCAGAAGAAAGGTAAACATATAAACAAAGAATTTGAAGGCATGTATTTATTTTATTTTCTAGAAAATGGAAATCATTATACTTAACATAGTTTCCACTATCCATTAAATTACAAGAAATTTTAATCTAATTGCCTAAATCTGTCAATTGCTTCAAAACATGTAAATGCCCCCCCTGAAATATAAATGCCATACATTACATTTTTCCTTTCAAGTTCTTTGTATTTCTTTGGAAATGGAATATGGCATAAACAGTACATGACATAAAATATTATACATTTCATTGTGCATTAAGCAAATTACAGTTGATAACTATTGCACTGAAGATGCAGTATAAAGCACTGGAAGAGACTGAAAATGACTATGGCATGGTACCAGCCACTTGATGACCTCATAGTCAGACAGAGTGAAAGAGACAGAAGAAACTGCAATGTAAGAAACTGAGCAAAACAACAACATGAGGAAACTACAGGCATGATAATTGTCTTTAAATAAAAAACTGTCATTGGGATGATGGTGGCTTAAATGCAAAGAACAAGCTCCAAGGTCTTCATGGTCATCCATGTCTCTCCAATATGCTCTGTGAGCTTGGTATGATTTAATACTTGTATTGTCTGCTCTAAGCAATAGTGCTATGACCATGTGTGATTGGTAAAAACTCATTAAATTGTACACTTAAGGTATCCATGTTCAATCTATTCCTTAATGAACTATCTCCTTCCATAATGTAAATCCTTTTCACTACTTAAAGCCTAGGACATATATTGCTTTCCTTTGTATACCACTGCACCAAAGCCCATTTAAGAAAACTTAGTCGATTTAAGCTTTAACAATCTTCCCTCCTACAAACAAGATACGGATAGAGAGCACTGTCATAAATTACTCTTAGAATCAATGTTTTTTGACTATGATTTGCTCATTGGTGCCACATATTCTGTGTAGCATTAAGGCAAAATTTTCAAAACTGCAAAATAATGAAAGAGGCATTTGAAGGTAAAGCAAGTAAATAGGTAGTTACTATTTTCCTAAAACAACCTGCAGCTACCCACTGAATTCTATTTTGAAATAGAATTCCAGTGCTTGGAAGAAAAAAAAAACTAGTAACTGACAACCATTATTTATAAAAAAGTCTCTATAAAGGGTATTAAAGATGTCAAGAATGTTTTATCTGCTAACTTAAAACCTGTCTCAGACAGAAATAAAAATGGCTGCAGAGTCAACACATGCCTTTCATGTTAGTGCTGCTTTCGAAAGCACCTGGGCTAAGGTTATATGTTGAGTCAGAGAAAATATGTAATTCATGGGGTAACTGTAAAAGTCACTAGACAGAAAGATGGATGGACTGAACATTTACTGTGCCACCAAACAGCTAATGATCAGGTAAACACCTCTGAGGAAAACAAAATCCAGAATTGTTCCAGTTATTCTCTGACCACCTCCTGCATCTGGTGTGAACAGCCATTAGGTAGATGAGGTCTCCTCCTGAATAGGGGCCAGCTGCAGCACCAGTGGGAGGTCACATCCTCCCTCCCACTCTTTTAAGCCCAGTTTACTCAAGACCACCTATTATGGAGAAACCAGTACTGGGAAGACTCAGGACTCAAATTAGGTTTGCAGACTCTAAGGCCAAATCTCAAAGCCACTGTGCTATGCCATTTCCTAGCTTTAAAACATATTTCTACCCCTTTAACTGGAAAGAGGAATAAGAAGAGGAATAAAGGCAAAGAATTCACTATGATCCATAATGATCCCTTCTGACTCCTGCTCTGAGTCTTGACCAGCCATTCAATGGGAGACCACCAAATTCCCTAAGCATGCCACTTTCTAGAACATAACCTTCCAAACTATTCCATCTAAGTGGATGGTCACACTTCCTATATATGCACCGCAAGTGTTGCACAAACATATTGTGCATGTGTGAGTGTGCACATGCACACACACAACACACACATGAACACGACAGAATTCTGGAGACAGCAAAAGTCAGAGAAGACAGTCCTCAGGATTTACCCATTTTGTTATTCATCCACAGGAAGCTCAGGTAACTCTTCCAACTTAACCTCTTGTTTTGAGCTCTTACTTTAATCCATAGATAACATGGTATTGTGCCAAGGGCCACTCTATATAATTTTGGAGGAAAAAATCATTTGTAATTAAATTGTGGGTAGGGCTTGTCTGAGGCCTGGCATTTTGCCACGTGATGGTGTTCGGCTACAGGATGTGCAAACATAAATCTGTGTGCCTCCGTTCACAGTTGAGGCTTCAGTAGTTTCTGTCCCCTGATGCTGCAAAGCTCCAGGGCAAGATTACAACAGCTGAAGAATCCTGGCTCCTTGAGAACCAAGTAGTAATACAAAAAAAATGTTTCACATTAGGGAAAGGACAAACTCTTTATTAATCTGCCATCTCTCCCCACCATCCTCATCAATGTAAAAATCCTCATTAGCATATGACCACCACTGCCCTCTGAGTCATCCTATGATCAGCATTTTCCTCAATGTAAATGTAACTAATAAATGTTGAGATTCTGGCTGCCTCCTGACCTTTTGTTCTCCTGTGAAAACTGGTCATCCCAGATCCCCTGTTGTCTTGCTATTTTGTCTCTTTATCTTTTTACCTTGCACTATAACACCTTGCATAAGATTGGGAACCTCTGCAGGGGTCCCCAGTAGTACCTTATTTGATTTTCTTTACTTATGCTCTAAGAACTATTCCAATATTTGAATATTATACCTTATTAAATAGCCATAACTTGATAGTGTAGTGGTACACAAAAGTTTAAAAAAGAGATTTGTTATGAACTATGAAACACAGCACCGCATCTGTTAAGAATTGAGTTCACTTACTCAGTTATTGTACAGTTTAAAACATTAGCCTTATGCATTACATTTGCTTTATGTATATTTTACAATTTACATTCCTTTATGAATCAATACATGGCATACTTTCATGTGTATACATAGTAGTAACATATACACAGTGTAATTCTAGGTTAAGACTTTTCAAATCTATACATATAAAATCATTGCATGTGGAATTAAAAGACATTATACACCAAATGAAAAGAACTACAGCATGAAACACTGTTAGCACATACCCTGCTTATGAATGTAAAACAAAAAAGTACACAGCCATTTTATTCCCAGAATCCTTTTTATTTTTTCTCACTCCTTCAGAATTAAAGTTCATTATTTGCTTGTTGGATAAATAATAATACAATTCTCTAAAAAATAATTTTTTAAGAAATAGTAAATGTATATGTTCTTGGCTTTAGCCCACCAAGTATTACAAAGCTTTTAATAAGAAATAAACATATCCAAAATAAAATATAAATTGTTCAAACAAGCATGATTTATGTTTAAATGTGAATATATAAATATTTCCCAATTAGTGAAGTGTAGCCTTTGCTATTATTATCTCAATGGTAGAGAGAGGCTATTTACATCCTCTTGTAAACTTCTTAAACTATTTTCAAATATTTAATAAAAATGCCGTACATTAGTTTCATCACTTTATTTCATTTCTTTACCTCCTATAAATCTTCATCTTAAAATATTGTATATGTATATGTCAACATATAACCTCATATATTTAATCAATAACTCATTAAAATAAAACCCCTCTGGAAACATTTGCCAAAATTGTGCAAAACCAGGATTTATAAGAAGAAATCTAGTACAGCCATTCAAGTATTTTCTGTACTGAGTGAGAAAAAAAATAAGGCCTGCAGAAATTTCACTTTTCCCAAGTTTATCAATGGTTAATTTTTTAAAATGCTATTCCAGAATCTCAAACACCTTAATTTCCTTAATTCTTATTTTCCCAGCATTTTAATGTTTCTAAAATTGGGATTATTTTACAAAGAATTCATATTTTTTTAAAAAAATCACATTAAATTGATGTCAGATGTAGGAGGTGATAGTGACTTAGAACCATAGACACACAGTGAAAGTTACACATGGAGGCCTGGCATTAAAAAGTCAGAATTTCCAGGTTACTCAGCCTAACTACACCAAGAAATCTACTTTTCTAGGTAAGGTGGTGGGATGTGGGAGTGTTGTTCAACCACCTTGATTTTACTGATACACATTCAGGAAAGAGATTATCCTTCATCTATATATTCATCCATCCTTCAACAAAATCATGGTAGGTATATTTAAAAATAGACCAAACTCCATTTAAAACTTCTCAGTCTGAAGGATTCTGATTAAAAAAAAAATTCTTTCAAATAGCAATTGGAATTTGAAAATACAGGCTTAATCTTGGAGAGCAATACATCTTATAGGAGGAAGCACATAGAGATAACATGGTGGTGGGGGCAGGAAAAGACGAGAGCACAACAGAGCAAACATAATGCTGTGTCTTAGTTCTTTACTTCCCTTCCCCATAGCCCAGTCATTTACTGCAGTATCAGATGTAATGCATTTCTTTTGAGCTAACAAAGTTAGATAGCTTGCCTTTGTAAGAAAACTCTGAATTCAGGAAGATCAGCAGAAGACAGAGAGAAAAAAAAGAGTGTTTGCCTATGTCTCTAAAAGTTGTCTTATCATCATAGTAATATTTCTAAACACAGTTGTGTGTCTAAATATAATGAAAATCCTTTGACTCATCTGTTGCCCTATAAAAAACATTTTTTTCTGTTAAAAGTAACAGTTTAATCATAGAATGCTCAATGACTGCTATCTATGGATTAATATCTCGAACCACTAATATCTTAGTGGTTCAACTAGTTAATGTGTTAATGTTCGCATTAAGGGATGGGACAAGCAACCTTATCCTATAAATCCACATTACAAATAAGAGGAAAGACAGGGTTTGGGAAATATATCATAGCCTTTTAGGCTTTAATAAATTAAGAAATGTTGATGGAAGCATAGAAAGTGCCTCCAGAACTCAAATAATTGTCTCATTGAGATGCCTATCAGCATTGGAAATTTGGTATTAATAATGAAAAGAATACTCCATGTAGAGTTAAACCATCTGATTCAAATTATACTCTGCAATTTATTACCTGTGACTGGAGTGACTGGATCTACTACTTTTGTTAGCCTCAATTTCCTTATCTGAAAATTGGGAAAATGCAGTGCATTTATGATGGGATTGTTAGAAGCATCTGTTGATACGGTATGTGTCGAAATGCCTATGCAGCTCCTTGGCTTTCAAATCATTGCTCCACCCAGAATCACATTATCATGATCATCATCCTTACCAACTTCTCCACCACTATCTCAGCTTATGTTTTTAAGGTATTTATGTGCTTGACATGGTTGCAAATACTTGACAGGGAACCTTTGCTATCAAAATGACAAATACACTATGCCAAAATCAATAGCGTATTTAATTTTTGCTAAAATTGTATCAGTCCTAAGTAATATTTTACATTTTATTTTACATAGCTTTTTGGGAACAGATTTACAGGTCAGTTCTTATTTCTTCATGAAGCATAGACACCCAAACCGTGATAAAATAAATGGGAAAAAAACATCAGTTTCATAAATTTCTTAACTTTCACATTATATCACACCTACCACTTAGCTTTTAGGGTTTTTTCTACATTACTTTGTAAAAATAAATTAAATTTTTGTATTCTTCAAGTGAATTACAACATAGAAATGACTAAATTGGAAATACTAAGTTGCCTTGAAACATTCTTGATTTCCTTCTATCTTGTACAACCAACCCAAATTCATGCTTTAGCTAAATGAAAAATTAGTACTTATCAGGACATTGGCACTCTGTATGAAGAGTGAAACCAAGGATATGAAATCTAAAAGTCTATTGTGTATGATCACTGAAGTTAGAAGGCAGTACTACAGTGAGAATGGAAATATTTAAGAATAAAATTTAAAAACTGCAGTCAAATTTTTAATTTGATGCAACAAATGTATCCTTTGAACATTTAACTCACATATTTCATTAACTTGAAATAAACTTAGTTTTAAAAAAATTAACTCTAGAATTGCAAGATGGCCAACTGAGTGGTGGCACGATAAGAGAGCCTCTCTGAAAAAAAAAAAACCAACTCAGACACTGGAATCTGACAACATGGAGAAAGCCAGACAAAAGGAGAGGAATTCTCATGACCCAGGAAGAAACTGAGGAAAAAGAAAAAGAAAAAAACAAGAAGCATGGATGGAGGGCTGGAGCTGGGCAAGCCCTGGTCTCTGTACCAGCACATCTTAGAGTCAGGTGACTCACGATCGAGCTGAGATCGTGGCCCTGCCGAGAGTGGGGGTTGGTGAGCTCCAGACCCTCGCTGGGGGAGGAGCTGCGACAGGGAGTGGAAACAGCCAGTCAAGCTGCATGAACTTTGGTGAGTGATGGGAACTGGAATCCCCAGAGCTGGAGGACCAGCTAGGCAACATTTTGCAGTTGGGCAGGGCCGGCTTGAATCAAAACCCGAGGCGGCCGTCAATCCACGGCCCCTGGTCCATAGCAGACTGGGCTGGGCCAGGCCCCTGATTGAAACCCAATAGGCAGGACAAGGCTTGGGCTGGGCCAGGCCCCTGCTTGAAACCCAACAGGCAGGACAAGGCTTTTCTGAGCCAGTGGCATCCCCAGGGAACATGCAAACTTGCTGAAGCATAAACAGTTGACTGACATAGGGGGAGGAGCCAGCTCTCAGCGTGTACCTCGCAGATCTGCAGCCGACCAAGGGGTGGCACTTCCCTAGCAAGTGCGCTGCAGAAAAAACTGTAAGCAATAGGAAAGGCCCAGAGACCTCCACCATCCACCCGTCTAAAGGGGGCCAGAAACATGATCAGACAGAGAAACAACAAAAGGTCTTCAACCACGGAACCAGGGAAAGTGAGTCCAGCAGAGGTAAACACAGAGGAGGGTGAGGGCAGCAAACCTGTAATGTCAGAGACAGCCTCATTGGAAATAAAGAAATACTTCTGTGACCTCATCAATGAAGTAAAATCTGAAATTCTAACTCAAGTGAAGCAAGATATAAGAAGATTAATAAAAGAAGTCCTGGGTAATCCTCAGGTAGACACAAATGAAAGAATAGAGGAATGCAGAGAAAGGAGAGAAGCTTTTGATGAAGAATATAAACAAAACCTAGAATACATGAAACAGATCCAAAGAGAATATCAGGAAATTAAAATCTCCATTGAAAGCTGGCAAAATCTTTTAACAGAAACTAAAGACAAACTTTCAAAACTTGAAGATAGATTTGTAACATATGATCACAAAAGGAAGGATCTCTTAAAAATAACAAGGAACCAGGAAGCAATGATACAAAGGCTAGAAGATGATAAGAGGATTTATAACCTAAGAATAAAATATGTGAATGAAGATGCAGCAACAAATACAAATGAAATAAAAAGTCTATTCACAGAAATAATTAAGGGAAACTTCCCAAACATAGGTAATGGAAGTGAAGTTCAGATAAATAAGGCATACAGAACTCCAGCCAGCTACAACAAAAACAGATCTACACCCAGACATATAATAATCAGGATCCCAGAAATCTATCACAAGAACAGAATATTAAAAGTGGTCAGAGAAAAGAAACAGATTACCTATAAAGGAAAACTCATCAAAATCACAGCAGACTTCTCAATGCAAACCATCAAATCAAGAAGAGCTTGGAGTGAAATATTCCAAGCCTTGAAAGAAAATAACCTCCAACCCAGATTGATGTACCCTGCAAAACTGTCTCTCAAAATTAATGGAGAGACAAGATATTTCCATGACAAACTGGGGGAGTTTGTGACCACCAATCCAACCCTGCAAAGAATACTGAAGGACATTCTAGAGAGAGAGAAGAAAACCACCAGGATTACAGGAAGAATGGCAGAAAGTCCTCAATGAAAGGGGCAGACACTGGAATGAAGGAGAAAAGTAAACAAAGAACAATGACAGAAAAATAGCATAGCAGAGATAAGACAGAGAAGATTGGTTATATTGCTGTTCTATCTTGACTAATTTTATTTGAATCTGGTGTGCTTGAGAGTATAAAGTCTGAGAGCAAAGGCAACTACTCTGAAGATGACAAGATTTAATACGATACCCATTCTGGTTTGATTATTAACTGCCTTCAAAGTCCTATAATATCTCCGATGTTAAGATTTTATTAATAGTGTAATGCAATGCTAAGTTTAATTATACTGTGTTTGACAATATAGACAATTTTATTGAAAACAACAAGAGACATCATAGCAACTACCGTAGATCACCTAGTATTGTGTTTTTATATGTCTTTTTCATTTCGTGTTTCTCTAGGAATTTGTATTGTTGACTTGTTTTGACGTGTTTCTCCCTCTAATACAGAAAGGCTAGGTATATGTGTAGAGACTTATACATGTGTAGAACTTCTAAGTAGTTTACAAGAATGGATTATAGTTATTGTAAAGAAAAAAAAGAGAGGAAAAGTAAGTATTCTAAAGGATATAACTGCATGTATGTTTGAGTGTGTGGGATTGATAACCATGTTGCTAAAGTGTTTTTGGATAGATGAACAAAACTGATTGCAGTCTCACTGTTTGGATGTCCACTTTGTAGGCTTTAATTTTGTAACTTGAACAACTACTTCTAAGAGGAAAATATGTAATTATCAACTAGTGATTTCTTACTGGTTACTATTTTTTTGTTTTGTTTTTGAGATTTTGTATCATTTCTACCCTCTTTCTGTTTCATTTTTTTCTTTAAATAAAAAAAAAATAACTCTATAGCTTCTGCCTCTTGCGCACTTAAAATGATTAGGACATTTGAAGCTAAACTGTATGTCTGAGTAAAAACATGCCCAGACGTAGTATAAACTGTACAGGCAGAAAGTACTAACTCCCACTTATCACATAAAAGCTTCAATTTCAAGAAATTACAAAACAAATTCAATATTTTCTAGAGTTTTGATAAATTTAAGTCAAGATCTGAGTCCTTATTTCATAATTCCATTATTCAATACATGTATTAATGTTTTCATAACAGTGTCTGTACAAATGTGGTTGCCAGATTTCCTAACTTTAATGATAGTTATTTCATTTAGAGGAGTCAATTTTTATAGTAGACCAATCACTTAGGACATTCATTGTGAAACAACTACTCTTGAAGTTAGAAAGGTCCCCACAAAGAGTCAACATTGCTGGACTGTGTTTAACTCATCATTCGCACTGTCAAAATAACAAAATCGATTTACTCATGATTAATCTCCAAAGATCACCACCATGCTTTACAGGCTCACCAACCTGGTCCAAGCTCTGTGAACTTAGTACCTCAAGAGCATAGTATCAGACTTCTTGGGGTATCAAGGGAACAGGGAAAAATAGTGCTCAGAGTCTAGTTTTTAGAAAAGCAAAAATGCTCTTCTAGCAAAACTTATACACTCCAAGAACCTTAGTCACTGGGCTAGCATTTGAAAATCATGACTTCAAGAAATACAATTTCTAGAGACTGGTCTCCATTAAGAGCTGCTGTTCAGTAGGTGTAAAACGAAACACCACGCTTTATCCCACTGTAATGTGACAGGCAGGAGTTCAGTTTAACTTTTTGTATGTCTGGCTTGGCTTTACAGATAAAGATCAATTCAACAGCATTTTAGAAATTTAGTTGCATTTAATCCCCAGCGTCTTACCCTACATTTCCTTACTAATAGAACAGGATACACATGGCTATGGGTGACCTCTTACTAGGTTTTCTATAACTGCTATAGCTGCCTGCAAAGTGCAGCTGCTCTGGGAAGTACACGAGATGCTCCAAGGGGAAAATATTTCATCAGGCTTTCCTGAGTTTAACTTTCAAAATTTCCTGAACATTTGCAGATTCATTTTCAGAAATATTTTAACATATAAGTAACAAAAATATATGTGGGACATTGATTTCTAAAGTATTTTCCAAAAACTACCTCCAATATTTTGCTAATGTACAACTTTTATGCAACGTGTGACTAATAATTTTGTAAAATATTTACCCCTCCTTCTACCAGTCACTCTGAAATTCTCATGTCATTCAATAGCAAATAAATAGTAATTGACCTCCATTTATCTTCATTCCTTTGGCTTTTCTTCCTTTCTCTTTTTATTTATTATTTTCTTCCTCAAAGTATCTGATTTTTTTTTTGCTTCTTCAATTCTGTAATTATTGTATGCCTAACTTCCATATAAAACAAAAAATGGAATGGTTGGTAAACAAATAAAAAGATGTTCAATATCTTGAACCATGAAAGTAAAATAAAATATTATGTAGACGACATTTTTTTCTTTAAGATCAGAAAATATAATCAAATTTTTGGAATGCAATATTAAAGAGAGTGGCACTCCAATATATGGTTAATGGTGCAGTTCTTTCAAAGATGGCAATTTCTCCCTGACACATGTGAAACTTGTAATCTAGTAATTCTAAGCTTTAGAATCTGTTCCTACAGAAATGACTGAAAACTGTGGGATGATATGTGTAATAATCACCATATATTGAAAATTGTTAATTAAATCATGGTAGATCTATACAATCATTAACATTTTTAAAATAATCAAATAAATCTGTATTTCCCATATGGAAGACTATGTATCATTTTCAATGAAAGTGAATTAACAGTAGAATGACACTTATAGTCTGATCTTTTATCTAAAAATACATACATGCATAAATATTTTCAAATCCATTTAATGAGCTGCCAATATAAAAACTTAGGCACAAATTTCTCAAATTTAACACCTCCAAAGTTGAATTACTGCTCTTTCCCCCAACATCATCCCCTGTCCTACTGAGAGGCACCTCTATCCACTTGCTTATTCACAAAAACGAAAACATGGAATAAATCTGTTAATAGTTTAGTTGTGCTAATCATTTCACAATGGATACATACACCAAAACGTCACACTGTATATTACAAATAGACGAAATTTTAGTTGTCAATTATATCCCCAAAATAAAGCTGGGAAAAACACAAAGAAATTAAAAGAAATTTCTCTCCATATTTCTCACCTCCAATCCAATCCTGAAGCTGCCTGACATCTGCCTATTCCTCTCTATCTCCATTGTCACTACCTTTGCCTAAGCCTGAGTCATTCTTCACCAATTACAATAGCCTCTTATCTGATTTCTTACCTTCCCTTGCAAATTTCTAAGCCATTTTATATGTTTCTTAAAATACAATTTGAGGTATGTGTCTCCATGCATTCTGGGTCCCTACCTTCTCTTTGCACTTTGAAAAATCTATACTCTTTGCCTTGGCCTGTGCAGTCTGCAATATTTCAACACTGACAACTTTTATTTTTGTATGAGCAATGATTTTTGTATGAGAAATAGTAATATTTTCAAATAGTAATATTTTCTCATTCAGGTTTCAAAAGTAATCTTTAAGAGATAAGATGATGAAAAGAATTACTCTGAATTTAAAAGTGTTCTTTTCCCCAGGATCTATTTAAAAGTGATTTCTTGCCAATAGTCTGCAGTAACATCTTTATAGCTTCCCTGAGATTCTTATTTCCTTCCAATGTTCCCCAAACAGGATCAAGAAAAATTGTTTTCCAACAATAATACAGCCATGACATTCCCTTGGCTATAAGTCTTCAGTGGACAGTACCTACCTGATCTACTTTCCACTGTCAATTTATGTCACTGTCTCATCAATTTCTATACTTTAGCCAGTTCCCTCTTCTCAGCTGCCCGAATGCACCAATCTCTTCGTCATCTTAGAACTTTGTATGTATTTTCTACCTGAAACTCATTCTCCTCTATGCTTTATATAGCTGGCTCTTTCTTTCATTTTCCATCTCAATTTTAATGTCACCTTTTCAGAGAGGCCTGTGTTGACAAATAAGTAGACTACTCCTACTTTTCTTTCTCATTGTACTCTACTCATTTCCTTCCCATGGTTTGTTCCAAGCTAAAACAGTTTGTTTACTTGTTTGTCATCTGTTGCCTCTAGAGGCACATGATAAACCAAAGTACACAATGAAGAATTCGTGTCCATGAGTCAGAAAGATTTCTTAGGATATAACATCAAGTTCTCAATTTAAGGGAATGGGCTAGAAGAAAGAATAAGGCAGGTAATTCAAGGTCAAGGGGGAAACTAGACAAAAGCAGAAGATGAACTCCAGAAGACTGTGAGAGGTACTTGAGACCTAAAGGGTAAATGAGGAAGGAGAGGGGCCATGGGGGCTAACAAGGGACACAGAGGGTCAAAAGATAAGGAAGACCAGGCAGGGAAGGACTAAGGAAGTTTTCTTGTCCTTTAACACTGGGGAGCCATAACAAGTTTAAAAAGAGGAAAGTAAGAAACCAGATTTATGATATAGATGGAATAACAGGAGAAAACACTAGTGACTATCTTCTAAAAGACAAATATGTCTAGCCCCAACTCTCTTCATAAACAAAATAAAGGTATGCAAGATCAGTCCAAACATTAGAGATGAAATAATTAAAATTTTAATTAAATTAAATATATAAGAAAAATTGGATACAAATATAGCATAAGTTCAAATACATTTAAAAGTTAAACTCTTTTTCTTTACAGTATTGGAACTGGAATTCAGAGTTGAGCACATTGTAAGCAAGTATTCTGACAATGAGCTATATCTCTAGCCCTGAACTCTTCTTCAATAATGTAATTCTAAGAATGTTAGCTAATTTTCCCAGGAAGCAGTGCCAAAACCATGCTAGACAAAAGCTAGTGCTGCTAGTTTATAGGAATAGGAGCAGTTATTGGCTGTAAGTAATAAAATTTTTTAAAATGTGTGGATTGTAATCCACATATTGCTTTGGTAAAGTTTATATAGTAAGGTTACTAGGTTTAAGGAAAGACAAATAAAAATATTTCAAGCATATAAACAAAAATCATTAAATTGAAAAGGTCTTAAAGAGTTGAAAATGAGAAATGTAGTAATTCCCAAAGATTCATCCTATCATTTGAAGGAAAATAAATATAGTAAATATGAAAAAGCCACTTTTTTTCAAGCACAAGGTTTAGATATGACCTGATTTGACCTCAAATTCTAATGGACATTCTGTTACAAAGTAATCAGAAATACACAGTGTACTTGTTCAATTTGTTTATACTATGTAAAATTGATTTTTTTCTTTAATACTAAAATTTGGGCCATCTGTCAGGAAAACAGAAAATGTTCTAAATATATACAAAGAGTGGAAATGCTTCATTCCACTGGCTGTATCCTGTGGTATATGCATTTTCATCAGTATGTTTGTCTTGTAGACAAAATGAATATCAGATGGTGGCTTTGAAAAAGGACAGACCAAACATGAGGTGATTAGTTTCAAAAACAGATTTTTATTCTTGATAAATTATTACCAAATACAATCATCTGTTGATTGAGGATATAAAACAGATTGGTCATACTACAACCCACAGTTTAAATGAAAAACGGAAATAATAAGTTTATTTAACATGGTCTTGCATTAGGTTCCCAGCAGTGCAAATCTAAGGCAAATAATTAGATTTCCAATTTAAAGATATACATTTGTTAAGCTAGACATTTCCTGAGGTCATCTATTTCTCTGTTGGCTAGACTCACTGCACTGGCAAAGTACATAGGACATTTTTACTCAGAGCTTTATATTACTACACCTTATATGTTACCTTGATCAAACCACTATTGCAGTCTGATTCAGGGATAATATGGAGAGGGCTGACTGTGATGCCTCTTGGTTGCAAATTAAGATACCAAAACACCATTATATAGGTATAAAGAAAAGTATTATCTTATTTAAACAGAAAGTCCAGTAGAAAAGATAACGGCAGAATTTACTAAGAGACAACTGGTAAGGAAAAACAAATCAAACCATACCAAATAAATGTGACAACAAATACAGCATTCATAACTCTGAAATTATCCACTCTTTATTTTTTCAAGGAGACCACTTAATTCTATGGTGAAAGATAAAAAATTAAAAGACAACTGCCTCACTCAGTAGCATATCCTATTTTTATAGAGCACGCCCTCCATCCCTCCTCTTTCCTCCTCCTCTATTTCTTCAGTAATTTACAGCTCTGCTATGTAATGTCTCTCTAGGGAGCAAAGAATCCTGTTACAGATGATTCCTGTGTGCAGACTTCAGCTCTGTAAATCAACAGGCTGAGCTCTCTAGCAGATTTTAAATCCCTGCTTGAGTTAGGTTAGGACAACTTGCAAATTGGTAGACCCAGAAGTAGGGGGAGGAAGGAGAGTTTGATACCTGAGTAAGTTCCAGAAAAAGAATTTACAACACAATTTGTACTTTTGTTAACTGTCCCCCATCACTACTTTCCCTTGATACAGAACAAGGATATGGGGAGTAGGAGATAGCAGGAACTGAAAAAACTACACACAGAAGAGATTTTTTTCCCCAGCTGAACATTCCCAAGAGATTCTAACAAGTTCAGCAAAGTCTATCAGAAATATAAAGTGACATGGACTAATGTCTCCTTGGAGGTAAGGTTGTAAATGAACTACAGCACCTTGAAAATATGCAGTGAAGTTGTATAACAAAGATGCGTGGGTGGGCATTATTTCTAAAATAAACTTCTTGAGAATTAGATGTCTCTTGGGGAATCTTTTTTTCACAAGGCTTCAAATGCCTTTATTACTCAAAAAAAGAAAACATTCTCTAGAAATCCATGGAAGAGTTAGAAGAAATTGGAGAGATTGCTCAACATTTTTGTACAACGCAGATCACATTTAAAATAGTGTTTAATGGTTATAACAAGTAGAATGAACAGCATAGCTAATTATATAAAAACTTATTTTGTAATGAGAATAACTGTATACATTAGATACAAACACTGATCTCATTAGAAAAGCAATCAAACTTTCCATTATTAAAATCCAGCATAACATAGTTTTCAATATTCATCATAAAAAGCAAGTTGCTCAAGTTGAACAAATTGCTACTGAAGTATAAGAAAAGTAAGAAGAATAGAAACAAAAAGGCAACTCAGTATTTCAAACCAAATGGTTTCTGATAGTCAATTCTGTACAAAAGCCAGTAGCGAGTTTAATGAGCTACGCTTTCATTGTTTTTATCAATATATGAGATCTTTCCATCTTCAGCTTCTTAGCAAAGTTTATCTTGACTGATTCCAAACCAACACTTTATTTTCTCCTCTTATCCCAATCAAATTATCTTTACTTCTTAACTATTCTCTTCTTGTCTGTTTCTGTGACTGGTACTCTACCTCCTCACTGTATTCTATTCCACTTATAGTCAGCTGTTACCTAATCTTGTCCATCCTTCCTTTTGTAATTATCTTATATTTCTTTTTGTAATTTTAATTTCCACTACCATCAATCTAGTATGAGTTCTGATTCCTTCAACCTGAAGTTGTAACTATTTCATTTTGTCTAACCTTCCTTGCTTTGCATTTTCCCAGTTGTTTAGCCTATGCAAGCACTTTTGATTAATCCTCCATTTTACTCTAATCACAAGTTAATGAACTCGGGAATCTGAGATACTAGCCTTTACTCAGTTCTGTGGTCTAGGAAAAGAATTTCTGATTATGCTCAAATATTCTAAAATCTCCTCTAAAGAAGCCAAAGAATTAATGAATTAGAACAAATCACTTTTGTAAAATAACCTACATAGGTATCTGAAACTGTTAATCAACATTTCCCTCTTAGTATAAAATAATAGCATAAATTAATTATAAAATTTAAGGAAGTTTTATAAGATAACCTAATGAACCTGATATAGACTTAATTTCCAATCTAAGGCAATTACCTAGTGGGTATATTGTCTTCTCTAGTCCACCATTCCAACCCTCAAACTTTGCTGCTGTTTACCATGACAATCAACAGACTGAACCCACCTCCTAAACAATTTTGTTCCTCTAGTGAAAACTGAAGTGACATTCTATAACAGTTTTTTTCTGAAATTAGTTTTCTGGAAGGATATCACTGTCAATCTTTATTCCAAGTGTTCTAAAAGTCAAACCTTTCCCTAGCACAGATTAGTATGTAGGGGCTCCACTTGTGATGCCAGGAAACTTCAGAGTGAACTTTTAAATTTAAAAAAAAAAAAGCCTTAGGGCTCAACTAGGCATCCATGTGCTGCTTTAAGAATGGCATGTTTGTTTTAAATTGGTGCTCCATCACTAAAGTTCAAGAGGGACCTTAAAAAAATCAGTGATTAAAAGATCCAATTTCCTTGCACCTTTGGTCAAGAGTTCATAGTTACTTCCTCTGTTAGAAAGAAGACCAACTTACCTTAGCAATAGAAAAGAAATTTAAAACCAATAGATTCCCTTTTCTTCATTTACTATTCATCAGTAACTTAACTGTTTTCTAAAACTAACTGTGCCTTTGCATCCGGCAGCATTTACAATCTCAAATATAAATAACAAATGCTGGACTCCAGAACTCCATTTCAAATATTCTTTACTCCTATCTATATTTCACACAGTATTTCTTCAACTTCTGTTACAATTTTCTTGTTCAGGCTGTCATGGAACAGTCACTTCATTACCAACCCATGTTGCTCATCACCATTAATACAGCACTTGCCATAATAAATTACAATAGTTGCAAGAATTTCCTTCTGGCTTAGTCTGTGATCTCCTGAGACAATGGACCATGTTTTATTCACTTTGAATTTCAAAACAGTACATATACAGCAGTACATAACACATTAGGTGTTCCAAAAGTTGATTTGCTAAATTGAATAGGTGTAATAAGTTTTGATTCAGGCCTTGTTAACTACTGACCAGCACCGGGGCCTCCATAAACAGAAGACAACAATGAAATAAAGTAATTATCCAAGTCCCTGCAGACAAAAATGTGTTAATCTGGGAAAAAACGAGTAAGTAAATTTTGCCTAACTGAGCTAATCCATCATTTCATTATAACGCTTAGCATTGCTTTTAGAACTTTGATCTCTGTGGCATCATCTTATTTTCTCCTGTGCTTTGTGTTATAACTGCATCATTCGATTTGAATTGATCATGATACCCTGTGTCTCTTATGTTCAGGTTAAAAATTGCAACCCAATCCCTGTCAACTGTCTTGTGAAAGTGCCATTAGTTCTAATTAGGGTCAGCTGGGCAGTACATTTGTGGAACCCACAAATAAACCCACACACACTTAAAAGATCACACCCCACTAATATGAATCACTGACATCTTTATTTACCAAAGTCAATAGATTGCATAACTAAATCCAACCTTTACCACACAGATTCTCCAATTGAAGGCTGCATGATCTTCCAGACAAAAAGCAAAGTAGCTCTCTCAATATGTTTACTTTTTGGGATACAGATAAATCCTTACTGAATTATAAGAATTATTAGAGGACGAAAACAGTATTCCTTCTAAAGTTGGCCAAAAGCTTTATTATTTATGGTGTACATATTTGTTGACATCTTTCCTTTTCTGGCTCATTTGTACTTGGTATAAGCAGAGAAAGCAAAGTTAGTCAAACATCTAAACAAAAAATTAAAATATACATACTTAACTTTAAATTCAAATCTTTGTTACTCTAGACTTTCCAATTAATATATGTTTATGTATCTAGCTTCAGACATGGGGAACCAAGGTTTTCATTGTTTCATGAAAAAGCACAATATCTAGAAAACAGTTTACATTTTTAAATTTAAATCTTTTCATTTACAAGCAACTATTTAGTTACAAATAACTAAAAATAAATTACACTAGATACATAAGTATATTGAAAATTAACATTGTCTCATCTATGGGTTCTTTAAACTGTTTAAAAGGAAGAAGAATATTTTTAAATGAGTAGCAGGTAAACAATATATTTAATAAAATATTTAAAATCAGACACAATTAGAATTGAAGTACATTAGACAGGATATAGAAATAGAAAATAACCTGGAATTCAGAAAAATTCTAGTGTAAGCTTCAGCAGTCATGAATTGTATGCCTGGGTAAGTCACTGGACCTTTCATCTTATTTGTTAAAATATAAATAACTGTTCCACACTTACCTAATTCCTAGAATTCTTCTCAAAATACCATAAAGTAACATAAATAAAAGTACTTTTGAAACTACAGAGTATGACACAATGTAAAGACATTATTATGATTACTGTGTTCTGCAGATACTGGTAGTAATGATGATAATGGTGCAATATTTGCTATTAGAAGCATTGCTAATGTTCTTCTGTTAGTGAATGCGATTATCAAAATTAATTTCATTTCAGATTCAGCCTCTGCAAGGCTGATGTTTGTGTCAACATTGAGTGAACAACTTATATTCATTTAAAATGAAAATACATAGAGACATATATACATATAACACAACCCAGTCGTGCCAAGAAAATACTACACCACATTCTTTAAAATTAAAAAATCGTTCTCTCTTTAGACTTTCACCCCATTTTCATAGAACAAACTTGTTATCAAATGTCAGTCATATTTTATTAAATTGACTGTGAAAAGGGCAAACTTGGAACATAGAGTTTTTTTTGCCTTAGGCTTCTTTGATGTGTTTGCTGCATATGCAATTTTAGCATCTCCTATTTACGCGTTTAAAATAAATAAGATGCAAAAGAAAACGGGGGAAAAAGAAGTAACAAGAGGTAACATGAAGAGGTTAGTACATCAACTCACACTGGTGTGACTAAAACAAGGTGGTAAATACCAGAACCTGTAGCAAAGAGGAAAATCATCCAGGCATAGAGCTATTTACACTTCATTGTTGGGGTCAGGAGCTACCCAGACATAATCCACTAAATCCACTCACTGCATCTGAGGTAACAGGAAAGCACCCAGAGGATACTAGCTTTCTTCTCAAAGACTACACTTCGTAAATAAAGAAGTACTCTTGGGTTAGCTTTCCCTGTTGTGGTTTGCTATATTAGAGTTTCAGCTTTAGCTTCAAGCCACAGCTCTTTATGAAATCCTACTGCATCACCAGAAATAATTCTTATTTTTCTACACCTAATTAGCTCTAAATTATTTCCCATAAGACTGTTTTCCAACATGACTATAAATTGACTAGAAAAAGGGAGAGCGACCACTGTAGTTCTCTGGGTTTTGTTTAAATGATTATTCCTCAATAAAAGGCATTCATTAAACACCTATCCTAGCTGGTAACCTCCCAAATGTTTTACTTAGTAATGCAAGACCTCCAAATTATTTTATTTTGTCTAAAAAGATCAGTGCAAAAGGGTTACCAAGTCTAAATTCTACCTATTTTGCATTTGAAGAATCATAAGATTATATCATCTACATAGTATATGGCCCACCCAAAACTAGTGTCTAAAGAAAAACTGTTTTATGAGATGATATACTATCATGTGAAGGTATAAAAATGTCTCATACTCAAATAAGTTTGGGAAACACACAATTAAACTGGTTGAACATGTTTTTCTTCAGCTGACATACTATATTGTGAGCTCTAAGAAACTGTTTACAAAACTTAACTATGAAACTCTTCAATAAATTCTGTAAAATCTGGAAGTGATGTAGTTAAGAAGTGCTGGTCTATGATATGGCAAAAGCAAGTCAAATAGTTTGTTATAAATTTCTAATGCAGTTCTGCATCATTTACTGACCAGAATATGTTACAAGAATTGTGTCCTAAGGTGATCTTTGCCATTGTGCAAACAAAAAAATCTATGTATACAAACACAGGTACAACATCACTAGGCAATATAATTTTAGGGCCACTGTCAGATATGTGGCCATATGTAGCAGATAAAAATAGCTGACCATGTGTGCTTTGTTCCACTTTTGCTAATCCATGTGGCCAGGAGAATCTACTGTCTTGCCAGGTTCTATTTACTGAAAGAGTACACAAAGAGTGTTTTGAGGAAAGAGAAAAACAGATTTAATCCATGCCAACAATTTCAAGGATTCTTCTTCATAAGTGACAGCAATCTTAGGAAACGGTTTAAACTACCTTCTCCGTGAAGTTACAAGGTCCATCTTATATTCACTGAGGGGAACAGGGACATGTTTATGGAATTACAAAAGCTGTGTAACCACAAAATATTGGTGCATCCTCTTTTCTACCTATTCTAGAGGGACTTAATTCACAGTTTAAATGATGTCATGCTTTAGCATGTGAAATAAATTTTACAGGTAATTATTTGATATATAATACCAATGTATCTAGCTACCAGCAACTCATATTTAAATTCAGTTTTCTATCTCTGTGTCTCTGACATTCATTTTCCCAGTGTATAAAATGGTCGAACAATGATATAGCTGATGAAAACTGTTAGCTGACTATGTCTGTTTCTATAGGAATTCAAATCATATTTCAACCCCAAAAGACTATGCCTCTCATCAGAATAGTGATGGTGAATTTTTGCTATTTTTGGATCTCTCTCTCTCTCTCTCTCTCTCTCTCTCTGTCTCTCTCTTTCTCCACAGTAGGAAAGTCTCAGATTATATGCCTTTGCAAGAAGCTCCTCTATTCTGAGCAAAGTGGAGCCTCCCACGATACTACAGTAGCTCTGGAGTGTGCTCAGCGGCTGTGGCAGCTCAACCATGCAATTTTACAGCAGGCAGCAAACAAGGCAGAGAATTCAGGGTTAAAAACTCAAGTGAAGTTTTGTCTTCTACAGTAATGAAAGCTGACTAAAAGAGTAAATCAAATGGATCTCCTAACAAAATGAAAACAGCTGTTTGGACTGGCTTGGTCTCTGATTTAGGTTAAGTAATTATTGCTCTAGTGTGGTTCAAGGTTGTTCTGTATTAGTGAAATAAGATATCACATGAAAATCATCCAACTTTTTAATTTACTGTAGCATCAGAAATTCCACTGTATAAAAAATTCCAGAAACGTAATCTTCTAAAAACTACCTAAAAACCTTTTCAAATACCAATTGATTAAATCTTTCAAGACATAATGGCACAATACATAATTACATTATGGCAATAACTTTTAGTATCTATACTGAGAGAATAGTTTACTATTTTAACTTTAAAATATCAACTTTTTCAAATATTCCTGGAGTGCTATATCCTAACTCCCAGATAGCTGAAAAGATATTTTATACAGAGACCTTTTTTAAGAAGAGCAATCAACAATTGCTTCTTGTGCTCCCAAAGCAATGGGAATTTCAGTAGGATATTTTTTTAAAAAAATTAAACTGTGGCATACTAGTAATGATTAAATAGAAAAATTATAATGAAAACACAAAGCAATTAATATTTTAATAGATCTGTCCATATCACACTACTCAGAGTAAAATAAATTCTTACTCAAATTACTTTAAATTGCTCTTCTTATTTGTGGATGCTTGCTCTTCATTCCTCTGTCATCATCATTTGTGCCATTTTGCTCTTATTTCAGCAATTTATTTCTGCTCCTGCTTGTTTATGATAAACCAGGAAAACTCAATGATAGGTTTTTCATGTTTTGTTTTTAGTGATACTGCAGCAAGTTATTTTAGATAATAAAAAATCTAAAACTATTTTGCGACACAAGACAGGAAATCTCTGAAGAAACAAAGACCAAAAGTCTTGGCCACTTATTCTGACTGTTAGTTTTTAAGTCAATCTTCATTACATTTACTGGATAGAGATTTAAATACATGAGTAAGCAATAACATTAAAATAGGGGGTATTTTTCCTTTTTTAATGTGGATTTCAATGAGTCATTTTTATACATGTGTGCAACATGCTTTGATCCTACAAATCTCCCCACTGCCTTCTCTTACCATCTATTCTTTCCTCCCAATAGTCTTCCTCTTCTTCCTTATACTTTCATGTTGTTTTGTTTTGTTTTGTTTTTTACCTAGTTCCTACATTACAGAAAATATAACACTTGTCTGAGTCTGTTTGGCTTACTTCAGTTAACACAAGGATCTCCATGTGACATGACATGACTTTGTTCTCGATGACTGAATACTCTATTGTGTATAAATAGCACATTTTCTTTATCCATTCATCCATTGATAGGCCTGTCTGCTAATCCTATAAGGCCACATGAATTGTAGCAAGGAGTGCAGGTTATTTCTATAGTATGCTGACTTTAATTTCTTTGGATATACACCAAGGAGTGGTATAAATGGATACTATAATAGTTCTATTTTTACATTTTAAGTAACCTCCATACTGATTTTTCTAGTAAGTGTACTAATTTACAGTCCCATCATGTATAAGGCTTCCTTTTCCCCCAGACTTTCATTAGCAATTATTACTTTCTGTTTTCTAGATGACAGTCATTCTGACTGGGCAAGGTGGAATCTCAATGTAGTTTCAATTTATATTTCTCTGATGGCTAAAAATGTTGAATTTTTTTCATATAATTATTGACTAGTTTTACTTTCTTTAAGAAATGTCTGTTCAGTTTGTTGACTAGGTTACTTGTTCTTTAGTGTTAAGTTTGACTTCTTTATATATTCTGGATATTAATCCTCTGTCAGAAGACTGGTTTGCAAAGATTTCCTCCTGTTCTCCAAGTTGTCCCTTCCTGATTACTTCCTTTCCTGTGCAGAAACATTGTAATTTGATACAATTCTACGTGTCAACTCTTGCTATTATTTTCTGAGTACTAATCTGCTACTGAGGAAGTCATTGCCTGCTCCTATATCTTGAAGTGTTTCCCCTCTGTTATTCTAGCTATTTAAAACTTTAGTTCTTACATTTAAGCCTTTGATTCATTTTTAGTTGATTTTTTGTATAGGGTGACAGTTTCAATCCAGTTTCAATCTTGTTCATGTTAATATCTAGTTTTCCTGGCACAACTTGGTAAAGAACCTGACTCGTTTCTGAGTTACGATTTTTGGAAGTGTCAAGAACTAGAGGCTGTAGCTGGGTAGCTTTATTTCTGGGCCATTTCTTCACTTCATTGGTTTATGAGTCTGTTTATGTCAGTGCTATGCTATTCTTTTTACTGTCTTATAGTATATTTGGAAACTGGGTGTGTGAACAAATATTTACATTACAGGAAATTTCTGTGATAGTGACATCTTTGAAGTATTTTAATTTATTCAAGAACATTCAATTCAATTCAGGGAACTGGGGGGAGAGAGACACAGAAAGATAGACAGAGACAGACAGAGACAGACAGAGGAAGTGGTGCAGGGAGGGAAGAGAAAGAAAGAAGAGAGAGGAAATTACATTAGAAAGTTAATATTTTGAGGGAAATTATTTAGGTGGTTTAAATCTTGAGAAAGTCTCAGATGTTCTTCCCGTAATTGTTATTGCTGGACAAAAAACATGATATATTTACCTTTCCAATGTGATAAAGTTTTGTAGCTTTCCTAAGTCTAAACAATATTTCTCCCTGTTCCTTGTCAATTAATTATTCTATCTAGTGCCTGTCAGAACATCAGAGTAACAGAAAAAAACAGTTACATGTTTTATTTTCTTAAAATGTTCATGCATTATGATCTTTTTTGGAGGGTCAATATTTCTTAAATAGGAGAATATGTCATTTTGGAGATTTTTATTCATAAATTGTCCCATGGATCTAGACCAACAATGTAGAGTTTACTTTAGTATTTAAGAGGAAAGCAATGAAATAGAAAGGTATAATTTTTTTTCCTTTCAGGCAGATAACAGATTCTAATAACCAAGATCTTCAGAAATGATAGGACACATGAAGCCAGTCTACATTCTTAAGTATCTGCAGTGCAGGGCAGATAACAGAGAAATGTTCTACCATTTTGCATTGGCAATGTTTTCCTTTTAAGACAGACAAAGGCTATGGTTGTTATTGCCTAAGTTGTTGTGAGTGGGCAAATGTCATTAATGCAACTTAAAAAGAAAGCTGGGCATGCTTGGAGCCACCTAAACTGTAGATCTCTAGTTGCCATGTCAAAGTAAGAGGTCACACTGCTCTGTTATCTTAGACATGTTCTATCAACAGTGTCAAAGCAAAATAGATACCCTAGGCTAAATGTATAACCTCCCTCCCTGAAAATCTCTTACTCTGAAATGCTTCTTTTGAGTCCTCAAATTCTCCCTACTCCTCAGTTATTCTTGATATTCTTCCATTTGGAAAATCATCTTTTCGATAATCCTAGCTGTAATATTATCAGTACCATTTCAGGAACAAATGTTTTATGAATCTGCAGTGAAATTATCTTGTTCCATATATGTATACTTTCTGCTTTTTCTGGATTAGTTTCTTAAAATATACGTACTTTGTTGTTTTCCTTATCTTTTCTACAGAATTCCAAAGAAAAAAATCTGGTTGAGACTAAGTAAGCAGCATCAATAAATAGTTTTGGTTTGGGGGCTTTTGTTGTTTTGGGGGAGAGTGTTTTTTTTTTCTTTTTTTTTTGGTGGAGGAAATTATGTTTCTCACATTTTGCTCAGCTTCAGAAAGGGCACACTTGCTACTGAAAGGGAGAAAATGAACATCCATGGTGACTGCAGGGACAGAGGGCCTCTTATGGTCAGCATGTACCACTGATAAGTGTTCCTACAGCCATTGAATCCACCTGATCACGTTGAATACAGGTCAAAGACAGGCAGTTTCCAAGTTGGCCCAATATTTTTAAATTTCAGCAGTTCAGCTGAAACCAGGTGCTCCAAAATGCTCAGAATCAGTCTTCCAACAGCGGAACATGGATGTTTAGAGATGACCAATAACTTCCAATCTGGATTTTTTAAAAAATTTATTTTAAAGATAAAAATAGAAATAAAAATAAAAGTTTCAAAACAGGCTAACTGAAGAATAACAGTAATTAATGCACTGTATATTTTTCTCTTCATTGTAGTTACTCAGAGTAAAAGATATAGGCATGAAATATTATCCAAACAATATCAGCACAAACTTTTCAATGAACTAGAGAAACTAGCTACATAACTTTCTTAACTGTCTTCCATATATATATCTTCCCCCATTTTCCTCAGGATCCTAAAATAGAGCCACTTTGCAACACTGCAGAGCTTTTCAAGCCTTTTTGCACATGCTTATTAAGCAGTGACATGACACTATATAGTGTCAAGGAGATGAGATCAGATAGACAGAATACACACAGTATCCTAAGAACATCTTCATTCAAAATCCGAACAGCATGTATCATAATCACACAGTTCACATCTCTGTAATCATTTCAAAGTACACTTTCCAAACATTTTCCCTTTGTCTCTTATGCCTCTTTTTTTTTTTAAGTCATCCTTGGCTCTAAGTAACTAAGTAACTCCCCAGTTCAAATAACTTTATTAAATGTTCTTTTCATTTAAGTTTTCAAAATTTAGAACATTAGTACAGAATATAAAATGCTATTATCACACTAATGTCTATAAAACTTAGATCTTACAAAGTTCTGCAGGCACTTAATCTACCCTAACTTGTATATTATTTTGCAACACAGGTACTGCTGTAGTTTAAATCTGGAATATGCCCAAGGGCCCACAAGTTTAAGCCTTGTTTCCTAGGCCATGGAGCTATTGGTACAATCATTAAGGTATGAGACCTAGTGGAAGAAATTTGGTCACTGAGGACGTGGCCTTCAAAGGTGATATTGGAGCCTAACCCTCTTAACTCTCCTTTTGCTTCCAGAGCCCCGGGATGACCTGCCTTGTCACAGGCCCAAAGCAATGGGCCAATTGACAATGGATTGAAGCTTCTAAAGCCCTAAAACAAACATTTCTTCCTTTTGTCTCTGATATTTTGCCACTGCAAAAAGATGACTGACACAGGTACTTTTTCACTTGATGTTGGCAAGGATGTGAAAGATGTCCCAACTTGCATATCCTGTGAATCTTGGCAATCATACCCAAGCTGCACTCTTTGCTAATATGAATTCAGCCATGAGTTTAATCTATTGACATCTTTTGTAGTAAAATACTTTATTCTACTCACAAATCATAGGATTCTTAAATCAGGAAAGATTTCAGCAGCTATCTTTTTGAAAGCCATCCTTTTATGCAGGATACAATAACTATCCCTGAAAAATGCAAGGACTCACCCAAGGTCACACATCTGATAAGTCAATGAACCCAGTCTGACTTCCCTCTTCTCTAGGCAATAGTGGTAAAACAGTCACATTTTAAAAGAGATTTTTTTTTTACCTTAAATTGTATCCAGAAGAAACAAAGATGTTTTCCTTAAAGAATTCCCAATCCCTAACAGTAAACAAATCACCCTTCTTCACTTTTGCACTTTCACCACAGTAACAAATTGAGTCCTAAGGGTTTACTCATTCTTATTCAGCAGTTCCATTCCTGTTACTGTAAGCCATCCCTAGTGTCTTTCCCACATAGCTACCTACATTTTATATTTTAAAATATTGAAGTACTACAGAAAATACCACAAACACCATTTTTATACAAAAAGGTATTTCAATAAAGCATTCTGAGTTTCTGAAATAAGTACTTAAACCATAATTTAAAATAAGTCTAGTCATTATTTTAAAATATTTCAGAAAAAAAAATAAAGGAATAGATGAAGCAAAATTGACAAGATTTTAACTATAATTGTAATTTAGCTAAAATTTTTACAAAATTATAATTGGCAGTGGCTATCTGTGGTTTATTGTACTATTTTATACAGTGAATGTTTGAAAATGTTCATATAAAATGTTTATTTTTAAAATCAATCCTTGTATTAGTTTTGGGGATATCTTTGACACTTTCCAGATCCCAGTGTACACAAGTGGTATGACCATTCTAATTCTCTTAACATTAAATAAGTAAAGGAGAGGAGAATGCAACCACAGTTTTCCATTATTTAAAAAAAATTACCATCTCAACCTTTTTAAGTGTATTGGCAAGTAGTTAGATATAGTCACATTGTTTTAAAGGGATCCCCAGAAATTTCATCTTGCAAAATGGACACTTTATATCCATTAAATAACTCCCCCATTTTCCCCACCCTCAGTCCCTGACAATCACCATTTTACTTTCTGGTTTTATGATTTTAGAAATCTCGTATAAGTGAAGCCATACAGTATTTGTCTTTTCATAACTGGTTTATTTTGCTTAGCCTAATGTCCACAAGATTCACCCATGCAATTCCATCTAAAAGGATTTTCTTCCTTTTAAAGGCTAAATAACATTCCATTGTATGTATATAACACATATTTAAAAATGTATTCAAAGACTATTGGTGAACATAAATATATTGTAATTTCCTTAAACTAGCGATATGGTTGTAAGAGATGTTGGAAGCTGGACTGAGAAAAACGTGTCATGGATGAGTAGGGATCAGGAGGATGCCAAACTTTTCAGATTATACTTTAGGTTAATTAAAATTACATTTAAATCCCAAATGTGTAAAAGGAACTACTTGATGTTACAGGTATTTCATGATTTATCTTGGTGACAGATTTCATAAACCATTCAATTTTTAAGAAGCTGAACACTTGGGTTCCACTTATCAACAAAGCAAATTCCCTAAATGGCATTATGACATCCTAGGGAATAATCATTTTACTATTTATTACAAAGAATGACCCTGCTGCAGAATATGCAGTTCTTTAGATGATCGTATTCCATCTGTCTGATTCAACATGGAGTGAAAGTTCATCCCCAATCATTTGAGTTTCTTGGGCACTGAGAAGCCACTGCCATCTTATCTGGATCTAATTTTGCATTCTGTATTTGCCTCTTGTTCACTTGCTCAGTTCTTACTCCCACTCCAAGGGGCCACTGATCCCCTGGGCTCATTAAATTTCTGTCCTGGATTATGTAGAGTGATTAATGATGGTAGGCCTGGTACATGTTGAGGTCAGCATGCTGAGCATCCTGTATGTCATCGACAAATACACCCATGTGCATCCACTGGCTTACTTTTCTCCTCTGCAGCCATAATTTATTCATCCCAGAGTACACTCAACCATCTGCTGTTTATTTTGTTTTCTTTAAGCATTATTTTTCCTTGATTTGCTAAGCCAGGGCACAGGTGAAAAGTGGTAAGAAGCAAAGGGAAGTTGCTGTTGTTGGACACAGGAGGGGTGAGTTGAGCTCCCCATGAGGAAGAGCATTTAGCTCCACAGAAAGGGGCCTAACTGTATTGTTGAATACTTAAATCCTTGCCTAATAGGAACATTTGGGCCAGACCCAATCATAACTAGCAAAGGCTAGACCCCTGGGGTGCAGAGTGTAAAGCTGGGGAATTTTAAGCATCCTTAATAGTAGCCCTGTAATAAACTGATGCTCTGAATCTTTGCTAGAGTCTGCACAAGGCCGGGTTATAAATTTTACGTTTGGCTAAGTGACTCATAAAGAAACACCCACCTGATTTCAGACATGCATTTTTGGCAGTCAGGGCACTGGCTAAATTAGCTATGGTTCTATTTTTAGTTGCTTTTTTTTCTCTGCCTAAAATACAATGATTCTATCTGTACAGTGCAGTTTTACAAGTATGTTCCCCACTAGTGCTTCTTAGATTGTCTTGGACTGGGAGGCACAGAGTTTCCTCTTTTTCCAGTTCCCAAATGTTGGCATAAATTTTATTCTTATTTGTATTTTTTTTTATCTGTAAGGTTCTGGTTGTATGAATCATTTTTCCAAGTTACCAAAATATAGTTTGTCGAAACGTATTTGAGCTTATTTGTACTCTAACAATCTCTGTTATTACAGAGTAATAAAATATAGAACCACTTTTTCTGCCGAAAAGAGTTGGAGTATCTCTTGTCTGGAAAGGTCCAATGTTGATTTGAGGGACAAGGGTCAAGCTGGTATTTGACCTTTGGCAGGAGGCTGCCCTGGGTCTCATGTTCTCAACAAACTGGGCCCAAGACAATAGTCTGCTTTATAGCCCACAGCCTGATCAGTGTGTTTCTCCAAGGAAGACCTCAAGCTGAAAAGCCAACATGCCTGACAACCACCGTCAAGGTACCAAGGGCATAAGCACTAGACATTGGAAAACAAATGGAAAAGCACACGCAACTACATCTGGAATCCTAATGGGCCGCCAATGGTTCCCAGCTAAAGGAAGAATTACCCGTGTTATTTTATCATCCCTTGCGCTAACTTTGCTGTTTATGTACAGCAATAAATGATTTTTTAAAAACATATTTGGGTCATTATGTCATATACCACCAGCAAGTACGGTTGTTTTATTGTGCTTGGAGTCAAAATACACTGCCATACCCAGATGTACAGGAAGTTTAAAATCTTTTGTCCTTCTGTATTCATTCCTCTTGGACAAATGAGTTAAGTTTTTAAAAGGGAAATTGAGAATTTTTATGGCTTTTGCTCCCACCTCGCCAGTAAAATTTGCACCAGTATTTTTCTACCCGGCAAAGGTGCTTGGCCAAAGATAACACTAAATACTGATGCAGGGAGCCAAACAGCTTCCAACCAACAGGAAATGCCAGAGAGTTTTTTTTCTTTTGGAACACATTTAGCAAGTCCGATTCTTCTGCCAGATCTGTGCTATAATCAAAAATTAACTGCAGGTCAAGAATATGAAGTATCTGAAATCCAGAGGTTCAAGCCAATTTGTCCCAAACAGTAATGTATGCCATTCTGCTTTCCTTCCTGCTTGCTGTAAGTAGCTTTAAAATTCACCTGCTCTATGAATGCTTTCATTGCCCATACTCCAGCGTCACCAACAATATAGGATGTTTTCTGAGCTTTAAAAATTCCCAAACATTTAATCCTTTATAATGTATTCCTTTTAATCTTTTCATTCCTTTTAATCCAAAATCTGGTTGGTTCATTTTTTTCTACCCCTCACATTTTACAGAAGTTTAAAGCTCCATTTACCCAGATTTGCTAAATGTTCTTCCATTCCACTACATGTAAGGTGAACTTTTTTTCACATGAATAAAGGCCAGACCTTTATACATCAAGGGAAAGGAAAGGCTGAGAAAAGCAGATGTTCAGATGTGGATCATGACTGACCTACCTACCCAGAGAATCGGTCCTTGTGTGAATGTTTGGTTTCTGAAGCAGAGGATGCTGGCTTTCCTGTTTATTTAGCTTGCCCTGTCACTGGCTTTACAGGTGGCCTGGAAAGAAGATTTAGGAAATGTTTTCTCTCTCCATAAATGAACATCAAATTATTTTACAATGTGACCTGGTACATGCATCATGACAGGTTGGAAGCCAAAGACAGTCTCAAAGCAGAGCAGTGGTCTTGGTATAGAGCTACTTGTGGGTGGGAAGCTAAGTAGCTGTTTTGAAGTGCTTGATGAAACAAAGTTATATTTAAATTTCCACATTTTTCTATTTATTTGTTTGTTTGCTCATGTTTGCAAGACATATTATTTTCTTTCTTTGTGTGGAATTGGTGCATATACATAACACATTTTGATTCTTTTTTTCATCCCTTAGCTCTCCCTTTCCTTCCACCCCCTACATCTCTTGGTCCCCTTCAATTTGAGAAAGATCTATCTTCCTATTATCTATCTTTTATTTTGCTCTTCATTTATATTTTGAGTTCCTCATGAAAGAGAAATCATTTAACATTTAAGCTTGTTCATGCATTTTTCTATGAGATGAGTCATTTTGTGTTCATTAGCCTGTTACACATTCTCTTCCAAGCCCCCTATCTTGCAAGACTCTCTGAATTTTGTTTATTCTTATATGGAAGCAGACTTTAATTTTCTTTCAGAAATCCCTTTTAGTCTCCAACACTGAGTTCCCTGGAAGCGTCATCATTCTTAACTTTTGCTACTAATGATCAGTTATTCAAAAAAAAGTAGTTAGCTTGATTCTGAGTTTCACCAGAATCCTTTTCCTATACAAGAAAAGCTTAAACTAACTGGGGTTGCTTCCATAAGGAAGATGTCATGGGGCAATTTATAAGTCAAGGCTAGCGTTCTGTCTCCCCATCTCCCTTTCCCATTTTCATGGTAGTTATATTTAACCCTTATCTTTTATCTTATTACTTAACAAATTATTTTCACCAAACTTCAGCAGTGATTTTGGTGATTTTTCTCTTTCTTTTCTTGCCTATGTTCTGACATTTTTTTCTCTCTGAAACATTTCATCAGTATCTGAGTCTTGACATATTTTACATGTCAGGAGCACTTTAGACTCTCTTGCTTATACCTCAACATTACTCTAGCCCAGAAGTCTTCACAGATCATCAGTGTCAAATCATGTCCCTCCCCCTTCAAAATGCTGCCAGGAATCCCAAACCAAGCCCATATGGCTCTGCTCAACCGACAAGCTTCAACAATTCTGTTTGCACATTGCCAGGAGAAATCACTTAGGAAAATGTGTCTATATTCTGCATTTAATTTTTTTTCAGTGATTGTTCTTCTGTTCATTTGTTCTTTCATTTGTATAATCATTTTGTCCTTATTTAAACTTACTGTGGTGTGAAATTATGTTATTCTCAAACACTTTCCATTACTGTTCCAGAATTTCTTAGTGCTGTCCCCACATATTATATAAAGAAAGAGGAAGAATTATGGTTGCTTGATTGAAGCCTGAAATACTTTCTAACTGTCCAGCTCTTTGATCTGATATAGCCAAGGGTATATTAAGTGACCAGTCACTGCCCTTTGTTCTCAGGTAGGCATATCAATCACATCCATGGGACTCCAGGTTTCGGAGGTGATCCCATTTGTCTGACAAAAATGAAGAATAAGACTAAAATGATTCTGTCTTTTTGCCTCTAGTCTTTCTATCAGTATTTGTCTTTTCTCATCCCATACCTAAATATTTTGTGCATTCTTAATTTCTAACTGCCCCCAATAGAAATAGCAAATTGTGATATTATTCCTACTTTCACTCAAATTGTCTCAAATTCACTCATTGTTTTAAGAGTTTTCTATTTTATCTCTCATTTCCTGTTATGGAATAAAAGCTTCTATCCCTGGAGAGAGGAATTTGGAAGTTAAATGAATGAGGGGGAGTGGTGTTCAGCCTTCTCCTAGGCCCTAAAAATCAAGCTGTATTTAATTCTGGGTTTATAGACTACAGAGTGAACTTGCTTTAGTTGTTTGGGATGAGTTTTTTAGTAAATAACCAGTAAAATATCTTCCTTTCTATTTTACTTAACACAAAGATTCCTATGGCTCAAGATTCATAGAACCAGGAGTCCTGTGTTCCCAGTCCTAGCCAGGAGTCCTGTGTCCCCAGTCCTGCCAGTATCATTGTCATTCATAAAACTCATCACCTCCATCCCAACTATTGGTAAAGGAATGCTCTTCTCTGGACCTTCTTTTCCTCTTCTAGAATATAATTCATCATGACATAAACCAAAGTTTAACTTACTCCCAATATTCCAAACAACTGAATCTCCCATCAGTTTAGCGGCAGGGAATAGTAGCTTAAGCAGGAATCAAGCAAGGAACAAAGATGATAAGGTAAAAGTGGTGGGAACCATCAGCCCAAGCACACTCTGAAGTGCTGTTGTCAAAAACATATAGTTAGTAGCAGATAGGGTCCTACATTTTTGCCTGAGTCAGTGACACGGTATCCCAAAGCTTAAAGGCATTCATCAGTGCAGTCATTCCTTTGTCTGGTATTATTTTTAACTGAGTTACTGGCAATAAACTGCATATGTTTAAAATTTCCAACATTTGTATACACTTAAGAAACCATCATCACAATTCAACATACTAGTGAACATATGTATCATTCCCATTTGCTTTTCCTCTCCTTTCTTAGACAACTACTGATCTGGTCTTTTGTTATTGTAAGTTAATTTTTATTTTCTTGAATTTTATATAAGTGGAATTATACATTACATACTTTTCTGCTTGGTTACTCCTCTTAACACAATTACTCTGAGATTTATTCATGTTGCCGTATGTACTAATTGTATATTCACTTTCATTACCAAGTAATGTTCTGCTGTATGGATGGGCCTACTTGCAAGGCCCTCATGAGCTTATCCCATATGAAAAGTCTTCTGATATACACTAGAACATATAATTATGAAATGTTAGTATGCAAGGATCTTCTCTGGTGTCTAATACAGAGACAGATGAAAAAGTCTTATCCATGCTGTAAAGGAGGGAATTATAGGACATTTAGAATGTCATCAAAAAACTTATTGAGACTCAGGAAGGCCCCTTGAAGGAATTAATTCTTGAGGTGTCTTTTGATGGATAAAGAGAAATTCTAGGAGCAGGTCAAAGAACTACAAGTAGTTCTTAATAACTAGAGTGACATGGGGGCAGACGAAGCTAGTGAGAGGGACATTTAATCCTGGCTAAGAAGCTTAAATTTGATCTTGATCTTATTGAAGGCATCTAAATAACAATGGAATTGTATCCTTAAATTTATGCAAGACCAAGGAAGACAGTATCAAAGTGGCCTAGATGAGAAGGGGTAGAGGTTTAGGTTTAGATGGCAAATGTGGAGACTGGAAAGTGAACAGACCAGAAAGAAAGTGATAGAAGCAGAAGAAATAGAACTTCAGTAATTCAGTGATTGATTAAATGCATGGGTGAGACACAGGAAAGAATCAAGAAGATTCCTGTATGTAAAGCTTTAGCATCTCAGTAAATAGAAAATTAAGAGTGAAAATAGCTAAGTATGGCGCAGCAAACAATAATCCCAGCATGTAGGAGGCTGAGGCAGGATGATCTTGAATTCAAGGCTAGCCTGGGCTATATATTAAGTTCAAGCTCAGCCTGGACTACATAGGGAGACCCTGTCTCTAAAATGAAGGTGGAAACAGGATTGAGGAAGGTGATAAATTAATTCAAACATTTTGAGTTCAAAGTTGTGTAGATGTTGAGAGAGAGAAGTCCACAAGTAAGAGGGATATAAATTATGGATTTTAACTATGTAGGAGTTTGCAGATGGAGATAGAATTTTCCTCATATTTGCATGTTTGCAGGAGGAAGAGGATAGAGAAATGGCTTAAAATGTAGGTTAGAAATACTGACTGTATGGGAGAAAAATTAGCTTATGTACCTTATATATTTATTTTTTTCTTTTTAATTAGTTTGCAAATTCTTGAAGGGAAGTGAAGAAGAATTCCTTCAACTCTCAGTAATTCAGTACCTACAACACAGAAGAGACTCAAAACCAATTCAATATTTTCATATTTGCAAATTGAGAATATGGTCAATTTTGAGCCTAAAATTTGCCTATGAAATAAATTCATGTGGATTATTAAAATGCTAAAATAACTGGCTTGGAAGTAGCTATGATTTATCAACAGCACATAAATGTGATCTATTTCTGTTGAAATAGGAGTGATCATTGCTAATTATAAAATTTTCCAATATATAACTAAACGTGTAAAAAGGAAAAGTTCTTCCAGTTTGAAATCTAGTAATGTGACTTTAGCAGAACCCATGACAGTCCATTCCAGAAGTGAACTTAAATATATAGCTACACAAATACTAAGAGAGAAAACTACACATCACTTTTACCACTTTTGCCTATCATATAGGATACAGCAGGTAACAAATTGCATGCATTTTTGTTTAAACAATTAAGAACCCCAATTCTCTCAATTGCAAAACTAGGGAAACTTTCTGATCCAAACTAAATCTAAACACTGTAAATATTATTTCATCTTTAACTTGATTAACTTGAGATACATGTCTGTAAGGTGAGGAAAACATCAGTGAATAAATGCTCATTTGTTTTTCACTTTAACAAATAAAGAAGCTAAGATTTAAGCAATTTCTACTACATATATGCTTCTCATGTAACTTCTTTCCTTTATGATCTTTCCCTCATAATACAGTAAGAAGTAACCTCCAGTTGCCAAAGAAAAACAGACATGAGCATTCGATACTCTTAGCTTGTGGTATGTTTTTAAAGCTGGTCATCAAACAGTGAAGAATGTGAAATTTTTGGCCTCCACTGCCACATGGCTAGATGGAAGCTGAGTTTAGGATGCAGAAAACTGTTTATTCTGACTTCCAAAAATGCAAATATATTGTCATGCTAAGGGGAAAAAATTTGTACTATTGCTCCCAAAATATCCTTCAATTTGTTCTAAGTGGATAACCTAAAATGAAATAAAAAGCAAATTTAATTTGTCATCTCCAAAAGATGTCTAAAAATTTGCAAAAAAATTTCTTAGTCTGTCATTTTCTGAAGTTTTTATTTTTAATAGTAATATAATTTGGGGTCCTGGCACATTTTCTGACTCTCTTTGGATACACTATTCAGGTATTGCATGATTTAATAAAATTTAATATGGAAAATCTTTCTACAAAATATAAACTAGGAGAATATTAATTTTACTAGAAAAGTATTCTTCACTTTAAAAAACTCATTAATACACTAATGTCTTTAGTGAGCATTTAAAAACTCACATGATAAAATTTCAGTTCACATAGACTTTAGGGGAAAATCTATGAAGGCATGCGTGAATTAAAAAAAATAGGTCCACGCTACTCAGGTTATCATTTTTTCTTCTACAGAGTCAATTTTCCCTTAACATACAAGAACTAACATCATTGTACCACCCAATTAGATTTTTACCTGCTGTCCTGAATATATTAAACTCCTTCTGAGTCATTCCCACTTGTTTAACCCATGGAAATACAGATTTAGTCCATCTAGGATTCACAGTAGCAGTCCCTCTTTCAAATACTATTCTTCCCACTCATTATGTTAGGAAACTGCTGAGTCAGACACCAATGGCCCAAGGCGGGACTTTGGGGTTATCTCAACTCCTCCCCACCTTCAGCTAAAAATACAATTTAAATTCTGTTGTTTCCACCTTCATAATATTGTTTGAATGTATCCACTTGTGGTCCTCTCCAATTCTTACTTGGTTCAGACTGACACTACTCCCCATCCACAAATGCCTAACTCCTCAGTTGTTCCCTTCCCTACTCTTTCTCCCACATCACAGGTAGTGGTCTTCTAAAATTGTAAATCTAAGCAAGTCATTCCTGCTTAAATTCTCATCGAATTCCCCGGGATTAGGCCTAACTCAAGAACATTCAGGATATTACCTCTTTCCACTGCTCCACATACTCCAGTCTGGGTGACAACGTCCAAAGCAACCTAGAGCCTCTGTGGGTCTTTGGGTGGGCCATTTGTTTCCCCAGTATGGATCTGCAACTTTCTTAAACTCTTTCACAGTTGCCTTCACTTACCTTCCTTTGATGCCTCATTTCAGATTATTATTTCTAGAGGGAGCTTCCCCCAACTGGTCTCCATCCCTTACTGATAAAAGACAGCATCCCTCCTGTGTGTTCAGAAGTTCCCCAAATCGCTCAGATCACAGCACTTACTATCATCGGGGAGTCACTTTCCCATCTCCTCGTCTAGACTCTAAATATCCTGAAAACAGACACTGTGCTTTTCTCTCTGTTACAGCCCCAGAACCAAAAATAAAGTTAGACACATAGGAAACATTCAAACATTTAGAGGAATGAATGAAAGTATATAAAAAAATAAGCCAAAGGTTACAACCAATTTTCCTACTTCGTTATTTAATGAAATCTTTAAACTCTTAATTTATTGGTCTTTTCTTTTTTGGTAGCCTTATTATCGTAGTATACTAATATAAAACACGAAAACACAATCTACAATGTTTATATGACTTATTTAAGGCAAACGCAAGCATGTTTATTCTTCTGAAAAGTAACAGACTATTACCTTAAACTAAAGGTATAAAATTACTCATCTGCTATTAAAAATTTCAGTGTAAGGATACTGTATATTGTACTTTCAATGTACAATATAAAGAAAAGATTATAATCCTGATCTATTAAATATAACAAGATTTTGGAAATAATGTCAATTTGAACATGCCTTTGGACATTCTGCCTCATTCTTTATAGGAACCCTGTCTTTGTGTAAAGGGACTAATCATTCTTTTTACTTGATAAGCTTGAATTTTGATGCACATTACTGGGTGCTTTTGAGTAAGAACATCACGAAGCACTGAAAACTGGACTTCAGGCTTGTGAAAAAGAAAAGAAAGAAAAGAAAATTCTGAAACTACATAATGATGAATGTGCTCCTAATCGGCCTTCCCTTAAAAAATGATCTCCAACTTTTTGAGTTTTTAAATTTGTGGCAAAATCTCAAAAGCTAAAGATTAAGATATTTGTCATCCATTTCCTCCTGGATGAAATGAGAAAAATTACTCTAGGTCAGTATCTCCCAAACATTATTCCAACTGAAAAACCTTTCCTTTTTTTCAAAATAAACATGATAGAGCTGACCAATATAGCTAACATATATTTTTAAAATTCCTGTTGAGGGGAAATTAAAAAAAAATGAGGCAGACTTTTTCCACGGTCTCTTTGCCCCACAGCGTGCTACTGCTAAAGTGCCAAGAAATTCATAGCACATGGTTTTAAAAACCACTTTTCTCTGAAGTCCCCAGATACCTTTCAAATTTAAAGTTACGTGATCCTAAAATTTGCCAGAATTTCTGAGTCTACAGTTATCTAGAGAAGAGAGGTTAGTCAACTTTCCTGCTGAAGATTTCTGGAGAGTGTGAAAAGTGTATATTGTAACATAGGAGTGTTTTAAATAACTGTAGCTGTAAAAGAAACAGTTCTGGGCATTGTTGTCATAGAATTAGTAGATCTTAAAAAGTTGTTATTATTTTTTTTTAAAATACACTACCTTTGATTGTGTAAAGGAGTTTATGAGAGGATGAGTAGTTGAATAAAAGGAAAAACTACTGGGAGAAAAATCCCCCACTAGTATTTAAGGATTGCAAAGTGAAAAAAAAAAAAAAAAGTAGGTTTCATGGAGAACCACTATGTCATGACTGGAACTCAGTTTCAAGAAAGCCTGAGACATTCAGAGTTTAAGAAAGTTGCAGATCCATCCTGGGGAACTCAGTTTCAAGAAAGCCTGAGACATTCAGACATTCAGTGAAAGTAATGAGCTGAATTCCCTAAAGTCTCAAGCAGTTTCCACCCCAGGGTAATAAAAACAAGAACTCATGTTTGTTTGTTTTGGAGTCTCCATTTGGACCTGGAAGGTCAGGCTCTGAACAGACAGGCCATTGTTCATCATCATTCAGCCTGATCATGCTCCAGCACCTGACTAGGAATTAGGAAACCTGGGTTCTTTATCTAATTCTATGATCAGCTCACTCGGGTTTCTGAAGAGTCACAATCTTTCTACTCTAGAGTTATCTAAGAAGTGATCTTTTCTCTCTAGATGTCAGTGCAATTATGGGGATTTTGTTGCCACCCTATACCTGCAAAATGCTAAGGATACCCACTGCTGCTACTTTATTACCAATGTTTTTAGCTTTTATATTTAGGAATAACAGTTATCACCTTACTGAGGGATTATTCTCTGCCAGAATCTGTTCTCAATGTCTGACACAAATTAAGTCGCTTAATCCCTTATAATGATCCCATTAGTTAAGTATATTATGACCCTCGTTTTACACATGAGGTAACAAAATCACAAAGCAGTGGAGTGACTTTCCCCAAGTCACACAGCTATTAAGTGGCACAGCCAGAACTTCAATGAAGGAGTCTTGTGCTACCTCTCCATAAATGCTTTCAAATTTTTGTAGATCTAGTGCTAGGAGAAAAAAGATGGAAAAGCTACAACATACACACTCTCTCAATTGCCTATTTAGTCAGATTAACCAGAGTTCATTCTGACACAATCACAGACTAGGACATACATTGGCCTCATACTTCCGCTACTATAAAAGAAGAATGTGGTTGCTCGGTGGGATGCAGGTCATTGGATGGGGAAAAATTAAACAGCTTCAAAATGAAGCTATTCATTTTTAACAAAATTGGACTATCTCTCAACACATGTATTAAAACAAAAAGATTTTTTAATCTTTTAAGTATTTTTAATAATACTGTTGCTTAAATTCTGACCCTTCTGTCATGAACACTTGACAGTGACTATCAAAGTACCAACAAGATAACAGCTTGAGAAGTAAAACCTGTGGCAGAGCATTCTCTGATCAAGTTTTCACAGTGCAGATGCTGGTTTCTGAAAGTCTACACTACATTCATGATTGTGCTCTGCGCTTACTGTTTTTTCTCCTCCAACTAATTAGAAGTTCTACCATCAGATTGCATGGGATAGGGAATTTTTAGGTCCCAGCAGACACAAGAAAACAATTGAAAGCATAGTGTTGAACACAGCTGCAAATATTGAAGAGTTTGTACCTCACATAACGCCCCTGGTTCCTACTCCCCAAAGATCCTCTGGATCTGTCTTAAGTAGAAGTCAAACAGAACAATAGTATCCGGAACATTTGGCCTTACTGTAGTTTGTTTTAAGACACAGCAGTTCAAAAGCCTCTAGCAACTACTGAGCCACACTAATCACAAACAAATCTCTCACACAGGAAATATGAAATAGTTTAAATAGTATCTTTCTTCCAAAACTTCAAAACTTTTAAAAGTCACAATAATCCAAGGGATTTGTTGAGATATTAAGGCTAAGGAAACACACACTTTGGGGTTAATTAACTCCAAACCAATCAAAAAATCAGTTCACATGAGATTTAGAAGAGCGTATTGTAGACTAGAGGATACATGGCCTGGTGTCAAGTCCAGACCCTTACAACAGGCAAGTAAAATACTTTTATTCAGATGAAGATATATGCGCTAAGACAAGGGTAAGTGATACAAATCAACTGCTGTGAAAGCAGAACAAAATCGGAAGTTTGCAAACAGTGAAAAAACATGACCTAAAGTGGCAATGTAGCAAACAGCAGACCACAGTCCTCTGCTGGAACTTTGCTAAGAGGCAAATACAAGAGGCCCTGAGTCTTACCAAACCCAGATGGCAGTGCAAAATAAATGAATGAATGCTGAGTAATTATTTATCACACAGCATAATCATTCTGCAAGCACAAAAAAATACATAACAAGAACTATTAAATCAGTCCTAGCAGAGTTTTGAAATGTGGCAATAAAGAAGTTCACATTGATGAAAAAACAAAAAAAGCAATGTTGGTGCTTTTGATTTGGATTGATCTTAGAAAACAACAGTATATTATCAATATCCATAAAGTGATGACAGAAAACAAAACTTTCTTGAATTTAATGCAAAGTTCACAAGATTTTGGATGTACTGCCCACTCCATGTGAAGTTCTAAATTATCTTTATCAAGCTTATCAGAAAAAAAGAGTAAAAATACGTTAATAGCACAAAATTGTGGCTGTTCAAATCACTCCTTAGAGGAATCTGGACACATAATTCTCTTGGTTTGGTCATATTTTTAGAGGAAAAAAAGCAAATTTTAAAATCAAAGTGGAATTTACTATAATTTTTCAAAAATTGAACTCTACACAGAAAATTATTCTTTAAAAAAATTTTCCCATATCCATCCACAAATTTCTTCCATTGTTTACAGTGCTTGTGTATCTATTTAAGCTCTTTTGAAAAAATGACCACTATTTCCATTTCTCCCCCAACATAATATCTGAAAGGAAGCCAAAGAAAGCCTTCTAGAAAAATGCTGTCTCCCGAGAATTCAAGAAAACAGTAACACATTTAGATTTTGCAAGATGAAAGTAGGTCATACAAGTACATATTTCTCCCAGTGGCTGTGTCATTTTTCATAAGCTAACATCCACTTTCTAATAACACATAGGTAGGAAATTACTGTCATCATAAACTGGGCTATGTATCTCAATCAAATACTACCTAAGAAAAACTATGGCATTGGAGGAAGGGAAGAGGTTGTACTGAATTCTTACATCTTATTGGTTTTACATTACAAAGTGTACCTGTGCACCACCAATACTTCTCATGGAACTAAAGAATGCAGCTTTCCAGGCTGTTAATGCTTGCTTAACATGTAGAAGGATATGGATTCAATTTTCAGCACCACACACCAAAAAATGCAACTTGCCTAAAACCATTGAGATATCATAAGCGTATGATACCCAACAACTGAGAGGCACCAGTGTTACAAATCTTTACAGAAAGATCTGAAACTTTTGTTTAGTGTTAAAGGAAAAGCATCTTGACTCCTTATCTGAATTGTCTTGAGTCTCAGATTCTTCATCTGTGGAATATGGGTAGGCATGTCCGTCTGTTTTTGAGAGGATCAAGTTTGGTTAGCACTCAAACTTCTGCAGACTTGAATCTTGGGAACTTTGGATTTAGTCTCCCAGACTAATAACTAGAGAAGTCACACTTCTAGCATTACCACTTTAAGTCAGGCTCAACTGTCCTACGCAGCCTATAAAAAATTACTCTCTACCTTGATTCACCTATGAGGAGTTTGTTTTTATTTTTGTTTTTACTACATCTATTAAACAAACTCCTTCCATCCAAACCTTTTAAATCAGAAATTATGAGATGATAAAAATTTAAATCTTTATGCATTTTTAATCTCCACAAAAGATTATGAAGAAGTTAGGATAAAGAGCTATTAACATAACCTTCAAATGTTCCTGAAATGCTAATGTTTCAATGTACATGAACTGAATAAATTAAATCAGTAAGATTTATGAAAGAAAACCATGAATGTAAAATGTCTGAGAGTCAGCACAGATCAAGAACAACACACCAAAGAAGTATTAAAATAATAGTTAAAATGCTTTAGACCAGTGCATATAATGGAAATATAACAAAAGCCACACATGTGAGCCATATATGTAATTTTTAACTTTCAAGTAGCCAAGTTAAAAAACAGATAAATTTAATTTTTATAGTATATGTTATTTAATCCAGTATATCAAAAATATAATCATTTCAACAAGCAATCTATAAAAATTATCAAAAAGACATTTTACATTTGATTTGAATTTGAGTCAGCACAAATCCAGTGCTCAATAGTCCCACATAGCCTATGGTTACTACACTAGACAGCACAGTTACAGACCATAATACATATATGACTAGCTATAAACACAATACAGGATAGTGTTCCTTTCACAAAAGTGGAAAACATTACACTAACACAATTTTTCATATCTCTAGGATAACATCATCAATTGGTTACATACGAAGTAATAAAGACAATGACTGCTTCTAGAGCTACTGGGAAGGGTTATTTCACCCACAATGTGAAGTTTGTTCAGAACAACTTATATTAGTGCAAAAATATGTGTACTTTAAATAAAATTTTTCAAAAATAATGTCCATAGATAGTAAGAAAGGTGTGGGCATGGTGTGTGTCTTTGTGTGTGTCTAAAATCATTCACTGCTTAAAAACTTGAATAATTTCTAAGAAATGCGTCACTAAAGGAGTCTGTCATTACATGAGCATCATACAGTACACATAGCCATATTAATACACCTACAGCATCACTAAGCAGTATAATCCTATGAGAACACTGTTGTGGATGTGTCCATCATTGACCAAACATTGTTAAGCGTGCATCACTGTTTATACCACAGTGGGGATTTATGTATTCTACGTATCTTTCATGTGCAGTCATCAATACATTAACTAACTCCAAAGTCAACTCATGCAATTGGGCAGCACACAAACAGCTGAGCCGTCTTTGCACTACACAAAATCTCTCCTCCCAAGAGGGAATTTGGAGGCTGAAAGGTTCTTGCTCTGCTTGCCAAGAATGTAGGGTGCCTTGCAATCATCTAGATCATCAACCCAGAGTGACCTTTTCTCTAGTACAGCAAAACAGCACCACATATTCTAATGGCTGTTCTGGGTCTTCACAAACAGGAAGCTTTACAAGAATTCATTCATTTGGGTAAAAATAGATGATTTACCTGGCCCATTCTCCACAGCTTCTAACACAAAGTCATCTCTTCCTAATTCTCAACAATATAACACCCTAGAGTAGCAGCCAAGTACTTCCCACATCCAAGGTACTTTCCATGAAAATCAGCTTGCAGACTCTAAAGTAAAAAGCCTGAAAATCCAACTCTCTGATAAATCAGTGTTAAATTTCCTAATTTCCTTGCCAAAAAAAAAAAAAATCGAGCTTGCCATCTATGTATGTAATTCTCTAAGTATATTGATCTTATTTCAGGCAATATCACAGAATAGCCTTCAGCTTTCTCTAAAACAGCTATTTCCCATAGGCACTTTCTGTCAATTTACACTATTTTTTCAGTGGTTTTAGCACTATCTTAAATTACTTTCTTTGTATTTGTTTACTTCTTTAAAATTGGGAACCTCCTATAGTAAGTACACCATGGGGAAAGGCACTTTGTCTTTTATCCATTGTTTTATTCCTACTCCATAAATCTACACACCTCATACACACATTTAAAAATGGCTATCTGAAGAAGTATTTTAGAGTCCTTAATCTCAAAATACCTGCTATCAAATACTACCTGAGGGAAGTGGGGAAGCACAAATACTGCATGTGATGCATGGCTAGTTTGGGGAATTGCAAAAGAAATTTGACTGATGACTGTGCCTGCTTTGGTGTAAGAAGAGGGAAGAATTCATTTCCTGGCTTCAAGATAATGGGAAAAATAGCCCATCATTTACAAAAGGCTTTTCCTTTAAGAACTGGTTAAAAACCTAGACTGAACTCCTTGGCTATGAATTTCTGTCAGAATGCATAAGAAGCAGATGGCATATCTGGGTAACAGAGAGCAATTTAATAAAAATGCTATTTATGAATATTAAGCAATGTTTAAGGCAACCAGCAAGAATGTTCCCCAATTTAAGGAGGTTCAACTTAATGATCTATTTACAAAGGCCATACATATTCAGTGGAAAACCATACCTCAAATACTGATTTCGATTGATTCACAGCCTAAATGACAGACTATGATACCTCTCTGTCACAGTGTTGGACATCCACAGCAAAATACAACTTCTGGTCAGCACAAGATCACAAGGAAACAACCAAGACTTTACAGTTTATTCAGTTACCATGTTTTTGGATACAGGTATGCAATGTTACATGAATTTAACACTTTACTATAAACTAGCCATTGTGTTTGATTTGGGGGGTCTAACTATAGGCTTAACTAAGTGTTCCAAACATTTAAATTAGGCTAGGTTAAGTTATGAGGTTTGGTAGAAAGATATATGAAATTCACTTTCAACATATAATGTTTTATCAGGATATAACTCCACTGTAAATTGAAGAGCATCTCTACTTCAATACCCTGAAATGAGCAAAGCAGCTGTTACCCCTCAACCTGAGAGGGTAAAAATAGTTGTATAGAAAAAGCTGAATGATTGTGGAGTTGTGGTCTTTATCCAATGAGTACAATCAAACCATTGTGATCAGATAAGGAGGGAGACAGTGGATAAGTTCTCCGACCTTATATTCTTCCCTGCTGCCTGATCTGTCAAAAGGGCCTCCTTAAATTCAACTAGAGGTCAGAGAACAAGACAGTCCACTCAGCAGCTGTGAGGCCAGCCCTTGAGGGTACAGAGCAGGCTGGGAGGAGTCGAGTGGATCTAAAAGATTCCAGCACACTCTGGAAATTCAGCATGAAAGGGAGGTTTGCTTTATACCACTTCGTGTTTGACTCTTAGGTTAAAATCGTTATTTGAATCAAAGACAAAATCTTTGCTGCCACATTCAAAAGGCAATTTATATACTTACTATAGTCCCCATAATACAACAAAAGCTAATTCATATGGCATGAAAGTACGGTTCTGAGAGCATTTAGATGAAGAACTAAAAGAAATGGGATCACTCAAAGAATGCAAGTCTTTCCTTTTTTTGTACATTATATTAACTTGATAAAGATACAGAGTTAGAGAACATGTAAAAATTGACAGTATGAAATAAGTCTCTCTTCCTTTGAGTTGTGGGTGTCAGGTATTAGGAGCCAGCAATGGAGTAAATGACTAAGACAAACAGACAGTCTGCTACACGTGTTCCCTATTGCCATCTGGCACTACCATCAAGAGCCCACAGCAATGGATTTGCCTAGTCTTAGACTGAAGATTCCAAACTGTGAGTCAAAATAAACCTTTGCTCCTTATTAAAAAAAAAAATTAACTGATAGGGTAAAGTTTAGGCCAGTAATTCCAAATCTGACTCTGCATGAAAACCACCTGAAGAATATTTTAAAACTAAGTTCCTGGATCCACCCAATTCTATCCCACTGACACTTCAGAGAAAAGGAACAGAAATTATGAAGCAAAGATTTTGGAACCAACGTTTTAAAATTTTCTTTTCAAATGTTCAATGTATTTCTTTTAAAGAGTTTTATTTTTGTATGTTTGTTTTGTGCTGTTTTAAAGTATACACATGAAGCTATTCTTCAAATTTGTTGAACCATTAATAAATACACACATTTTATGAAACACTTCTTAAAGTCAGCACAATCTTCTTGAGATTTTTTTCAATATACCACTTTATTAATTACATAGGAAAAACTGCATGTCAATACATGTGCCTATTTACTTGAGATAGAAAAATTCCTTTTGTATAGCAGAAAAATAAATCTGAGTGACTTATAAGAGGAATAAAATTAAATTATTACTAAGTCATTCAATAGCAGTACATTATGTCCTATGAAAATGGAATAACATATTTAGATTACTCAAGAAAAGAAAATGAAAACTAAGGATTTTGTAAATTTCTGACTTTGGTATAAAAGCCACCAAGGTTCTATTATTGACATGTAAAAATTCATAAACAATGTTTCTGTGAGCTTATCCAGAAAAATCTATTAGAGAACAAGTTTCAAGAAACCAAAATGACTAAAGGGACATCAGTCAATGATGAGCTTTAAATGTAGTTATTTTTTAGAACCAAGATCAAATAAAGATTAAAAAAGAAAGTCGAAGAGGAAAGAATAAACATATGTTCTGGCTAAGGTAAAGCGACTATAGCTACATTTTATACAAAAGTAATTTTATGATGTATTTTCAAAATCATTTTGATTTGCACATCCAATTTGTAAACTCAAAAATATTATTCTCTGGCCGGGGATGTAGCTCAGCAGCATAACAGTTGTCTGGGGAAGCCTGCATCAGGGGTGGGCTGCCCGGAACCACCACCATGGGCCCGCCCTGCCTCCGGGAACTTAGCGGAAGCCTGCATCAAGGGTAAGCTGCCCGGAACCACCACCTAGGGCCCGTCCTGCCACCGGGAACATGGAGGAGACCCGCACAAGACTGAAAACTGCCCTGGACTGCTTCAGCTGGGCCCACCCTCCCACCTGGAACATCAGAAGATCTCAGCGGGATCCAGTTAGTGTGAGAAAATTTGGAATTTTGCTCCCAGGTGGCGAACTTTAGACTACACTGGATTGACTGTATCAGTGTGGTGAGTATACCCCTAAAATAGAGGCATACAGGGGATAAATAGGGCCAGTAGTAAAACCCCCTACAACTAACCGTACGACTTTGTTGTGTCTGAAAATAGTGTGTGTGATCCCCTCCTACACATAGAAAACACCAGGCAGAGTGAAAATGACAAAACGAAAAAGCAAAATGCTGTCTCAAACATATAGTTCACCAGAAGCAAGTATAGGTGACATTGAACTAGAGGACCCCAAAAGTAACACACCAGGAATCTCTGAAAAGATAGCCAGTGAAATAAAAAAACAACTGCATCAGGCTATAGAGGAAATCAAATCAGAAGTAGTCTCCCATGTAAAGATAGAAATAACAACTTTAGTAAAGGAGTTGTTGAATGCAGCTAAAGAAGAACTAGAGAAAAAAGTACATGAGCATGGGAAACTTTGAATGAACAATATAGAAAACAAGCAGAATTCATGAAACAAACTCAAAGAGACATCCAAGAAACAAAAAAATTCTATTGAAAGCATGCAAAACCGCCTAAAGGAAGCTGAGGATAGGATTTCAGACCTTGAGGACAGGATCACAGTTAGTGATCAGGAAAGGATAGAACTTTTAAAAATAACAAAGCAGCATGAAATGACAATCCAGAAGCTTCATGATGATGCCAACAGCAACGATATAAGAATAATGGGCATTAGTGAAGATACAGGAGTCCAGGCAAATGATACATGTAAAGTATTTACAGAGATAATAGCAGAAAATTTCCCAAACATGGGGAAAGAATCTGATATGCAGATAAGTGAGGCATATGGAACACCAAACAGTCACAACCAACATAAATCCACACCCAGACACATAAGAATTAAGATCTCAGACATACAGCATAAAAACAGAATATTAAAAGCTGCCAGAGAAAAGACACAACTCACCTATCAAGGAAAGCCCATTAGAATCATGGCAGGCTTTTCAGCACAAACACTCAAGTCAAGAAGAGCTTGGAGTGAGGTATTTCAAGCCCTGAAAGAAAACAACCTTCAACCCAGACTGATGTACCCAGCAAAACTTTCATTCAAATTTAATGGAGAAACAAGATACTTCCATGACAAAGAACAACTGAAGAAATTCATGTCCACCAAACCAACCCTAGAAAGAGTACTGAAA